>CAJPEX010005724.1:0-15207 GCA_905338405.1 Notodromas monacha | reverse complement strand
TGTCAACCATTTCGTTTATTTTTTGTGGATTTTTAATTTTTCATTGTAGACATGCTGATTATGAAGGATGCCTTTTAATTTACATTGGCAAGCAACAATTTGACAGTATTTCTTTAAAACTCATCCATGCAACCCCACAGTGTTTTAGAGGGTTCAGGCTCAAAAAGTTTCATACGCGAATAAATTCGTTTCAAGGCACTGAGGAACCCTTTGAAGAATCTAAAACACACACGTCACACTTCTTCGAGTTCATGCAAACAGTAACCTTCGAAGAAATTTCAAAATGGGGCTTTGAATTAAATCGAGAGCCTTTATTTAAAAAACAAATAATCCCGAGAGCATCGCCTTCGGTTGAGTATATCTCGTGTAAAATGGTAAATTTTTTAGAAGCTCTCTCTCTCAATTCGAAAGTTGTCATTATTTGTCAAGATCGCACAATGTATCACTGAGTACTTGGAACGTTTCATCTTTTACTCAGAAAATCGTTCATGAGCACCCGGTTTTGATGCGACTAACCAGCAAGAAGTCGGCCGCAAAATCACTGCTCGCGTAACCAGACGCGGCAAACAATGGGAAAAACGATTCCCCGCATTACTGGGAATGCGTTTCGGCTGGGTTGCAAACAAGATAACCCCCCCCGTCAGCCGGGGCTTTCGACAATTTGCCTGCCTTCTGCCACTAATGTTACCTACTTGCGAGACTATACTGTATATACAGGAAAGGGAGACGGATAGCACTCTTTTTTTTCTCTCTTCGGTTCTCAACGAGCCCAGAAAAAACATGTGCTGCTGACCGCAAATGTTTGGAAACCCGTCGACGCTTTCATGACACAATACTGCACCGGGATGGGCCGCTGATGTTCGGCGCCGGACGCCTGCGTAATGCTTCCTGTCGATGGTACACGAAGAAGACCGAAAATGATGATAAAAAAAAATCTTCCTTGTTCTGCTTGGGGAAAAGTTCGCAGGCTCCAATATTTAACGATCAAGTAATAACCGAACTACTGTAATCAGATCATGACTTTTCAATCGCGGCTATATACAAAGGAACCCGACCCGCGGAACCCGAGATTTTTCTAGTGAAGCGGATCTCGAAAATACTTTTAAAGGGATTAAGAAGGGGATGGAAGTCGATGAAAACCACAATTGGAAAATTTCAAAATTATATGCTCAGGGATTCAAAGAGCTCTTGAATTCTTAGACCCAAAATGACATAAACTTCAAGCAAAAATTCATGTCGCACAGTATACCTTGTTACACGTTTAATTTAAAGAACAAGAATTCCAGAAGGTAGACTTTAAATTTCCGTTATATGATTTGGTTGCAAACATTCTTGCGCTTTGGATTCGGAAAAGCAGATCAGTGCCAAAATAATTCAGGAAGTGAGACGACCAGGAGGACGCCAAAAATTATTATTCAGCTACCTTCAATCAACGTGAAATATACGTATCTTTCTCTGCGTCATAATTTTCAGAAGGAATCTAAATTTATCTTTTAAAATGAAACCCATATTCGAGCTTCGCGCGACAACAGTGCTAAGGCTCGTCTACGAAATTACAGGCCACGATTTTGCATAACCAAGAAATTTGAAGAAAATGAGGTTGTTTAGAGCAGTGTTCCCCAAACTTTTTGGGCCTGTGGACCAGCAAATTCCCGGAAAACTTTACTGAGAATTTTCTGCAGATCAGCAACATTTCATAAAATTTTTGCAGACTTGGAAGTTTTGCTTGAAACTTGGAAGACTTTTGCAAAAATTATGAACCAATGATAACCAGCAATGCAGTGGAATGCCTTTAAAAAATTAGAAGGGTGGGCAAGAAAAAATGTTTCTCAAAAAATTTAAATAATTCATTCCAGCAGGTGAAAATTTGGCTTACGTGTTATTAGGAAGAAGCCCACCTTTTTATTTTTTATCAGGTAATTTCCACTGCCATTGCCTATCCAAAGCCATTCGGAAACACCGAAGTATTAAATGATTAAAATTGAGTCCACTGATCATCCCAAAAATCCATTTTGATGTGGAACTCTGCAAAAGTTTGATCGGAAAACTGCCATTTTTTATGCGAAAAAGCCATTTGAACGGGGAAAAATCGGCCAGACGAACATTTTTATCGTAAATGTTGCTTGATTTCAGTATATTGTAGAATAATTTTTTTTCTTAATCAAAAAGTATTATTCTGCTGGAAAAAGTGAATAATCTTGGCATTTTCTATAAATAAAAATTTTCAAGTTGCGCACAATCACCCGAACACCCGAATTGTGGACTTTTAGCGACATATACAATAATTAATCAATTACAGAAACAATACAAGGCTGATTGGCAGAATGAATTCCCATGAATCAACAGCCATTCGTCGATAAATTTTTGGAAAAGTATAAAAAGTGGGTGAAACAAATCTATCAAAAATCGGTTTTCAGCAGATAAAATGCGCAATTGAAGAGTGTTTTTTTTTTGCTTCTCCGCCAGCAAAATGTGATGGTTTGGTTTTGAAAATGTCCCTTGAAAAATTATAATTTACCAAATAACGAGCTAAAGACGCAGTTAATTTTGAAAGTCTCCTCTATTTTTTTCTGCTGCTCTAGAAGGAAAGAAATAGCCTCGAAATCAAAGGCAATCATACTTTCAAATAATGTAAATATATTCCATATTTTCGTTTACCAATGAATTAACCGACAATCCTTGAAAGCCGAGAGCATTAAGTCAAGATTTCAGCTCTCTTGCTTTTCCGCGAAAATGGGTACAGCAGCCATAAACATTGCTATATTCAAATAAAAAAAATTATAATACTGTAGTAGCGTGGTTGTTAGAAGAAAACCTCCACTTCTCTTTTGCAGTTAAGACTCCCTTTCATATCAATCGAAACCTGCAATTCCAACCGCAATTTAGTTTTTAAAAACATGCATCTTTGGTTCGTGTGATTACGGTACTTCGTGATTATTCTTTTATTTCTTTGCACAAAGCTGTCTGTAATTGATTTCTATCATTCCACGATCCACAAAGAAAAACACGCAAATACAATCAGTCCGCGGAGAGATTTATGATCGGAGATTTATGGAAATGTGCTAGCTGAGGTTCGTGTGAATGCGGTACTTCTGAGGTACTGTGCTTACTCGAGTACCACACGCCCTCGAGTAAGACGCGCACCGGGATTTTGCAGGCTAAAATTTTGATGAAATCCTATCCCCGAATATAATTTACGCACCCCATTTGTTAGTGACTGGAAAAATGCAACATTTCCAAAATAAGAGACACCAGAATTCGAATGTGGACATGAATGCAACCACACTTTAACCAAATTTTAATTGTATTTATTTTCATAAAATCCTAACAAATTTTTTTTCATTAGATTCGAGTGAGATGCGAATCTAAACTTCGAAAATTTTTTGAAAATTATATTCTTGAATGCAACCACACTTTAACCAAATTTTAATTGTACAGTATTTATTTTCATAAAATCCTAACAAATTTTTTTTCATTAGATTCGAGTGAGATGCGAATCTAAACTTCGAAAATTTTTTGAAAATTATATTCCCGCTTATATGACGCGCACCCGCCTCCTTTTCTTTTCACTCAATTTTGAGATAAAAGGTACCCGAGTAAATATGGGCAATTATTTTTATCTTCTTCGCACAATAAAGCTGTCTTTAAATGAGTTCCATCCTACCGAGATCCAAAACAAGACGCACAATACAATCACTCATAATCGAGAGATTTATTATCATAGATATCGATGGAAACGTGCAGCTGATGAGGTTTGCGTGCACACCGTACTTCCGAAGTGATGCTATTTTTTTGAAATTCAATTTTTTGCACGAAGCTGTCTTATTAACTGGTTTCCATCGTGTCGCGATCCAAAACAAGACACATGATAGAAATCACTAAATGCTCCATCGAGAATTCAAAAACTGCAAAATATTTTGAAAAATATTTTTTTTTCTCTCCTTGAAGGCACGAGCTGCCTTATTATTGAACGAAGCTGTCGTATTAACTGGTTTCGATCATGTCGCGATCCAAAACAAGACACATGATGACAGAAATCACTAAATGCATCGAGTATTCAAAAACTACAAAATATTTTGAAAAATATGTTGTTTTTTCTCCTTGAAGGCACGAGCTGTCTTATTGAACGAAGCGGTCTTATTAACTGGTTTTGATCATGTCGCGATCCAAAACAAGACACATGATGATAGAAATCACTAAATGCATCGAGAATTCAAAAACTGCAAAATGATTAGAAATAAATGTTGTTTTTTTCTCTCCTTGACGGCACGAGCTCCTTAATGCAGCCGACCCGCAGAGCCAGACGCGGCAGACTGAGTTGTCGGTGGGTTCGGTCTGATGGCTGAAGCCGAGCCGCCAGCACTACTGTGCTCCGGGTCCAGCAGGATTCCGTTCCACCTCCGTGACCTCATCGCTCGCTTGTTCATGTGATATCGGGCTAGGTCAGCGGAAATGAGCTGCAACGAATCGAAACAAAAGCTAAAAAGAAAACTTGAGTGAGAAATACGAGAAAAGGAAGTACGGGACAGTACTGCCGAAGTGCGTCCAAAACTGACTGCCGTACTTTCTCGGATCATTTCAGAAGCTACATGAGCATGAACGCGCGGCTGGAGGTTGCCTCGCGATTTGTTTTTCTCGGTTTTGTAAAAATGTAAAATGTTCGATCTTTCGAAAAATGCGGGTCTCTAAAATTCCTTTGAAAGTGTGTCATACTCAATATACGATATCCTCTTCTGCTGGAGTGATCCCCTCGCTGCTCCACCGACAAAAATCGGAAGGTCCCGAGATTAATTCAGTTTTATAGATAGTGTCAAAAATTAGCCGATTTCAGGGGAATAAATCCCACAAAAAATCCTGACCTCGACTGGACATCCATCGAGTGTTCGGACTTTGGATCAAGTGCTTTGCAAATGGAAGAAAATTAGCGGTGCGTCCTCAGTAAGCCAGCATGCATTTGTCTTTCAAAATTAAAAAGAACAGAAACACAATTCGACGGAAAATTATTCTTGCCTCTCTATATCGCCGGTTGAAACTATCAGTGATATAATACAGCACGACTTCTCCGAAAAAAATGTGAAAATACTGCACTTTACTTTACATTGCCTCGCCTTCCTGTGACCTTAATTTCATGAATACTTACTTATTCATAACTCCTGGAAATATTCACGCTTTCGAGGATCTAGTAGAGCATGAAACACCCAGTGTTTCTGGCAGGGGCAAGACCGGGAAAATTTGAATAACTACGCTTCTAGTCTCAGCATGATGCACGAACTTACTTGTAAATCCCGGTCACAAGGTTGAAACGAAATTAGCCACTATTTACTCCGAAGCATTGAACCGATGCACTGCGAATGCAAATCCGCGTCCAGTTGCAGTACCTGAAGGAGATTCGGTACGGATTTGAGCAGAAAAGTAGGCCGGAAAATGCACTTCATCATTCGGAAGTTGAGTGATTGACGAGCATCAGAAAGGGGCATGGAAATCTGGACCCTTGTCAGCTTTGTTTTCCTCGCAGATTAGCATGAAGAAACCCTCGCAGTACTCAATTCAAAAAGAAGCGGATTTTTTTTTTCTGGCTCAGTGCAAAAAAATATTTCGAGTTCAATTGAAAGCCTTTCCTCTTTATGCGCAGGTTTTAGCATTTCGGAAAATAAAACGTGGGAAGGGAAAAGAGATCTGAATTCCGTGTGATGAGTTTTCAATTTGTAGACAATATATACGTGAGGCATGAATCTTGCGCTGAAAAAATAAAAATTGCTCCTTTTTCGAGCGCTATCTTATTCGACACCTGCTCGATCGCAGTCAATAAATAAAATTGCCTCAGGCAACGCAGAGAAAGTGCTAAATGTTTAGCACATTTTGGGTAGGTTCAAATTGAGTGTCCGAACAGAAAGTTGAAAGTACTCGATACCAAAGTGGGCTCACCACTTCGTTCCTCGCGTTAAGAAAACATCGAGTCCCAGTTACTTCTCATGCCGACCACGTGTGCGTTGAAAAATAAAACGACGTAAACGTCAAAAGAACTTCGTCATCAAAAAAATAAATAAAAATTGAAAGGTAAAAGCCTTCTTCAAGCTGTGCCAACAGTACGATTATCTCGGAAACTGAAAAGTGCAGCAGACGAACTTGCCTTGAAACGTCATCTTTCGGCTAATTTGAGTGGGTTTAGCCTTCACAGGAGATACAAAGACGTGATTCATTAGATACTGTGAAATTTAGTTCTTCACCGTTTACTCTCACACAAGACGAGCTTTTTTTACTGATTTAGATTCGGACGAAATAAAATAGCGTCTTTCAATCAACGGGTGTTAGAATCGCATTCGTAGTTCCAAGTAATTGGGAAGTTAAATAATATGCCCTCATTCAAACGAATAATGTCATTAACTCAGCAAGAATATGAGAAAATCATTATAATGATCTGAACGTAAAAAATGAAAGAAAAAACGGACCAGTTGATGTTCACGCCGCGCGGGGCTATTTTCGTCTATTTTTCCAAACCAGGAATTTCAATCGACGAACAATTAAAATAACTCATTGACCATTATTCAAACGAATGAAAATTCCAAGAGCTAATTGAAAACGTATGAAAACTTTCAATGCATGGTCTGAACAAAAAAGGCAAAAAAACGGAAAAATCTAAGTTTACACACATCTGCGTAAGAATGTGGTAATTTTCTGGGGCTTTTTTCCAAAAAGTAATTTCAGTTGACGCTTAATTAAATTTGATTCTTTATTCTTTTCCGATTTGAATTTTTGTGCCCGAAGTCGAGATGCGTTTGAAACTTAAAGTTACATTCGGCCCTCATTGTTCAAAAACGTTTATGCAGTAATAAATTAGAGAGAAGTGGTATTGCATCTTACATTATAAAAATTTTTCTTTCAGTTTGGGCAGAACATTTGCAAGCGTTCAATTCTGGAGTTGGTTTCGTCGTATATACAGTATTCACTTCAATCTAGTATCATTATTATGTCATGCTGCGGAATTCATGAAATATTTGAAGAATGCACTGTCAGAGAGATTTTTTTTTTGCCTAAAACTGAAAGATTCGATAGTCCTTGAGAATTTATTGAATACATGTTTTCATAAAATTACCCGATGATGAAATTAAAATTCCGCACCCCTATCATCGAGGCATGGGCTTCAAAAAAATATGAAATTAAATTTATTTTCCGTGCAAATTGCGTGTGAATGCTGGATGTGAAAATTTGGATTCAAAAACTTGTGAATCTGTGGAAACCTGCGTAATTATTTTCCCATATCTAAAATTCTCTTGGAAATTTAATTACATTTCTAGCTAGTTGATTCGCTCGCGTTCTTCTCGTTCCCGGAACTGAATCATATTGTCTTTTACGAGAATAAAAATAAACAAATGATTGAAACTCAAAAGAAACAAGCGCTTGTACAATCCGAAAAACATTAGCAAGTGCGGGTTGATGATGAAAGAAGGACTCTGGGTCAGCCGAGTTAAATTTGTACCAACCTTCTCTTTTATTTTCTTACTTCCCTCTATTCGATTCTGACTTCCAAGTTCGCTAACTACCTTCGAGTACTCATCAAGTATGCTTTCTAAACCCATTCATTTTCTTGTCGCGGATTCAATTTCCAGAGGGAAACGGTAACGATGAGTAAGAGGCCGAAGCTGCCTTTTGCCAAGCGGAACGAAGAAGGCGTGCACTTTTGAGATTCATCAGCAGGATTTTGCTCTGGGTTGAATAATTTATTGCCCGCGATGCGCTTGTCGGAATATTTGTCTTCCGGCATTAAGGGTTTGTAAGCCAACGCATCGTCCGAGAAACAGACAAATAAATGAATGACAGAAACGCCTCGGGATGGAAAAGGGCATTTTTTGCTTTCACCTGACGGGTTCAATCGTGCCGTTGGAACGATTTGCAAACGCATTGATGATTCCCCCCCTTTTTTGTGCATGCTAATGAATCATCAAATACCCGGTATTCGCGGGGAATTGGAATATTTCTTTGGCCGCTTTCAGTTTCCCGAATGCTAATAATACAGGTGAAAAATAACCTTGGGATTGAAGGTAATGGAGAATCTCCGTTCACTGCAAAAAACAAATCATAAATCGACAACGAGACTTTGTTCATATTCAAATTACTGCGTGATTTTCTCAACACGCTGTTTTTTAAACCTCCCATTATAGTACAGTACAGTACAATACACTGCATATACGTTTTTTCATTTTTTGAAAATCCATCCAGATTTTCTGGAGGATGACGAAAACATTCGCGAACACTCAATTTTGTTCATTTTAACCTTGAATCTTATTCCAGCAACCGACAGCAACCGAAGTTAACTCATCGTCGAAAATAATTTGCAAAATGAAGAATATTTCTTCAAGTATTCCGCCGATACATTGCGCAGAAAAACTACACAGTAGCGAAAGAGACGTTTATTTTATTCCGAATGAAATCAACCTTGGCAACGAAAGCTCGTATTATGGCAATCGTGGGAACTTTATAATGGATAACCAGCGAATACATTTTAAAGGCTTCCAGGAATTTCTCATTTTGATAGTCACTTTCCTATGTTTGTTGATTGCTTTTTTGATTAAAATTCGTTCTCAGTGTGAGGTCGCTTTTAATCACTCATCAAATATCGAGAACTTGATTGTGTACATATTTCTGGACCACCCGTGTCGCGACTGCTGAAACAGACCGCAAACGCATAAAATCTAACATACTAAAGGATCGTCATTTAAAATAACTCATTGCAGTTAACCTGATCTAGCATGCCATAAAAACGAACAAAAATTCATTGAATGCCCCTATACGATCATAGGACTTAGCATAACTAGTCCTCGAACAAAAAAATACTCTGATTAAAATTTCTACCAATGAACTCAAGCGGAAAAGCTCCGAAAAAGCTTGCTTGAAAAAGCAGAACTAATTGTTTTCGAAGCTCATAATCAGTCAACTCTCAGACACTACTCAAAATTTGATGTCCGGCAGAATCCGACATTCAACTCAAATGCCTTTTTATTAAACTGTAAGAAATGTGCATGCAAGAATTTTTAAATGTACAGTAATCTGTTGCGGTATTTTATAATGATGCATGAATGATGCGGACAGTTTATTATTGTTATGCATCGCTTTATAATAAGTATTCTTGAAAAAATCAAAGCTCTCTTTATTTCCTCTCACGACCTTCCCATCAACCATCATTCTGAATAGGAATCCAGGCCAAAATTTAATTACGAACCGATTTCCATTTAAAGAACAGGTAAAAGGGGAATCCACACACGTATATACGCGAATGTCGGATCCTTGTTAGACTCCCGAAGCAATGTTGACCAAACATCAGCCTTCCTGGGAAGCAAGCAGCGAGTGACGTTGATGAGTAATCACCTTCTTCGTATGATGTAATCCGACACCAGAAAACCCAAGTTTTTTGAAGCGATGGATGATCGTGAAAGCTGTCTTCCTCATCGACATGCACAGCAGAAGGGCGGAGCAGGAAAGATCTACTCGCTCTAGCGCTTCGGTTACCCTATACACACAGCAAAACGTCCGCCACCCAGACAACAGAGAAATACGCTTCTATAATGATGACGGAGAGCCGATAATTGCAGCATGTTTCCTCTTCTGTCTTTAGCATCAGACCAAAGTCCATGTGAATAAAAAGTCAAACCCTGATTCAGTGTCATGATTTTTCCTGGCACATTTTCTGGCACTATAAGCAAGGATGGAACTAAACTCCCCTATAACATAGGCTTCTTTTAAATCTATTCCGAAGATGATATCCGTTTTATCTGAAAAAAGTCTTAAAAATCCGGTAAATTATTCAATTTAGTCTCCCTTTCGGTACCTTTTCTTAAGTTCCGACCAATGAACTCTTTTTACGGTACAGTATTTTATTTATGTAAGAGCAAATAATATACTGTATATTAGATTTTTGCATCTACATTGCTGGGTTGAGTAGAAGAGTGGAACTGTTTGTTGCAGTTTTATCAACCTTAAAATTGACGCACACAATTCCAAGATGAGGCAGAGTGCTTTTTAATTTTTTAAGAGACTATATCCCACTTGATGAGATGCACCTTGCTGTGGAGGACATGCAAATAATTCCACCCTGTCACATGTAAATTCAGAAGTATAATTTGTTAAATCATCCTGATGCACGGACATGTGATTTTCAATGATAAACTAATGATATCTCTTGAAATACTGTATGCCTTAATTTATCTGATTTTGATTAATTTTTTATTCAAGACCAGAAATGTTTCATTAAATTAGGGGCTGAGTTGGAAAGCCTTAAATTGATCAGGGTTTCTCTTAAGAACACAATGGAGGGAGATTTCTTCTGGTGGAATTTGTGGCACTGTTTAGGGGTGACACTAAATCCAAGGTTGACTGTATAGTATTTTATACAAGATATAATCCATAAACAATATTAAACTGCTGCTTTTTGATCGCAGGATGCGACCCGATTTTTCAAGCCCATTACCATTCATTTTTGAAAATAATTGAAGAAAGAGAGTGGTTGAGTGCAAAGGCGGTTCAGTAACCTCAAGGAAAAAATGGTTCCGTGGATGGTAACAAAGAATGGACGAAATAATGGTACTCTGTTGCTCTTCGATGGCAGAATTCGACCGATTTTCGAAACTGTGCCAGCATTCATTCCTTGAAATAGTGTAGCTGAAATGCCCTCTTTCATCAACTTCATGGAAGTGCTTTTATACGTTTGAAGTTCCGTCCAAAGTCAGCAATTTGAATCTGAATCGCATGACTTTAAAATGCTGAACGTTGAAATCCATTATTTTAACTCGAATAGGATAAAAGTCTAATTGCAGTTGTTGAGAAGTTGTGGACGACAGAGCAATTTTTTAAAATATTTCTCTACCTTTTGTGATGGGGTGCATCTAATGAAAAAGACGACCTAAAATTTCTGGGCGCGAATTCAGGTGCAGGCCAGCTCTCTGATGTTGATGAAAAAAATATTTGAACTGTTGATAATATCACCAGAATTTTAAAAGATTTAGCTTCAGTTAGTTTCTTGTATAGCTGCAGCAAAATAGTCAGCATATAAGGTTAAATTAAAAGATTCAATCAGCTTGGAATGCCGCTCTACAAAGAACAGAGGTTTAGAGATTTGATAAAAGTCAAATAAATCAAGGTTATTTGTTATGTCGCAAACCGCCAACCGAGTTCAAGTGTCGTTCAAGGCTGACCCAGCTTTATATCTAAAGAGTTTCATTTCCGTGTGGTCGGCCTTTCAGCAGCGAATTTCAAGTGTAAATTGAGTGGTTTAGGTGCTTCTGATTGGCCGAAGTCTGTCAAAAAAGATTGAAACGTGTTCAGTAAGTTGTGAAAGATTGGGGGAAAAGATTATAGGCTGTTGAAGCCTTCCACTAATTTTTCTGACATCTGAAAGGTTCTCAAAGTTCATTTATTTTATCAAAATTAACAATGTTTCTGCTGTTCACCGTGGCTTTAGAAGAAAAAAAGACTCATTTGAGTTTTTCTTGGCATTACTGTACTGGCAAGCACTAAGTTTCAATGGTTGTTCGCACCATAGGAAAAATAATGAACAGTACAGTAGTAAATAAAGGTAAATGCAGTGAATTTGGTTGCAGTCAAGTTGAAGTCTCGAGTTCGTTTACGAGTATCTTTAAAAATTGCAATTAAAAGTATTGTAATAAAAATAAATCACACGCATAGTTTTCGGTAAATCGGAATTCTTCAAGAGTTTTTGGTAGCAACTCTGATGTAATGCATGTCCTCCACAGCAAGGGGCATCTCATCAATTGGGATAGTCTCTTTAAAAAATTAAAAAAGCACTCTGCCTCATCTTGGAATTGTGTGCTTCAATTTTAAGGTTGATAAAACTGCAACAAACAGTTCCACTCTTTTACTTAACCCAGCAATGTTTTTCTCCTTTCTTTTCTGATTTAAAAATTCTTCCTACCAATTTTTCAGGAACTTTTTTTCACAGTCCTTTCGTTTTTGGATTCATGTGCTGATTCTAAATTTGGTGTTTTTTGTGCTCTGTATTTATAAGTTGTTTCCTGTGCAGATTTTTTTTTCTTTCATTTTATCAGTATAGGCGACACCTGTTCGGTCTGTGACCCACAGGGTTCATCCCACGGTTTATGAAGATCACAGGGAAAGCATTCTTGAATTTTACATCTCAGGCTTTTTTTCCCTCTTGGGTTAGCATTCCTTCCTTTTCTTTATGACCCGATGCCAAGCAGGGTCAGCGCGTATCCCAAACGCCCCGAGCGCTTTTATCCACGCCTCACGCAATCATCAATAATGCGCATTAAACGTGAAGCAATTCCTTCACTGTGCTCTTCCCTGTGTTCCCAAGTGTGGGCAAAATAAAAAAATAAAAGAGACCCACACATATACAAAAAATGAAATCCTCAGCGTAACTTTCGCACCCATGAGACAGAAATGAAGGGGGAAAAAAATTGACTGGACTTGGTGAAGTATACCGCTTCGGTCATCGAGTATAAATAGTCACATACACACGAGTATATCCTGCAAATACAGTATATATATATACGAGATATATAACTTTTCCTCAACGAGTTTCCTGCAGCTCGGTCAGCAGGCGAAAGTTGACATCCTGCCTCATCAGTCTTCGGCCTTATATGCCTCTTGTTCGTTGCTTTAAATGCGATTTTTCGCCTTCAATAAATCTTGCAGTCATCGAGAAAATTCTTGCAAATGGACTCATTTGAGAAAAATGAAAAAAGCGTGTAAGTTTAATCAATAAAGCAGCTTACAATATTTTAATCAATTTTGCTTGAATGGCACATTTCTCAAGAAAAGTCAGAAAAACGTGAGAATCTGCCAAAAAGGAAACATGTTCTGCTAAAAAAAAAATGCGTATGATGCAACCAGTTCGGTTAGTCCAAAAAATTATTTTTTCCCTCACGGATTCCCGGTAAAGGCGTGAATATGATTGCTTGAATGATAATCCCTTTATTTAAATGGTTAACTTCATTTTAAAGAACTCGACTGAAGTTTAAATTAGACATACAATTTAAAATTCAGGACGAGGTATACATTCTAACAAAGGAGATCGATTTCAATTAATTTATTATGTATGATGTGCCAGAAAACTTTTTTTTTTTACCAATATTGGTTACTAAGTTTACTTTACGTATTCAGTAGCCAAAGAAGAAATGATTCCAATTACAGCTGAGTTTAAATAAATTTTGCATATGGAAAAATAGTGAAACGAATTCAAAGAAACGAATGCAATGCAGAAAAATTGACGGAGAAGCGATTCAATCCATTTCCCCGGTCTAAAATGTTGCATCCAGAAAATTAGTTTAAATAAATTTTGCATATGGAAAAATAGTGAAACGAATTCAAAGAAACGAATGCAATGCAGAAAAATTGACGGAGAAGCGATTCAATCCATTTCCCCGGTCTAAAATGTTGCATCCAGAAAATGTTCATCAAGACAATAACATAATTTATTACACTGTGGCGAGAGTCTCTCAATTTCTGCAGGTCGGGGTATGAAAAACGTCTTTTAATTCCCGCACATGCAACTTGGTAAGCCTTTTTTCCCGCCTCGAAAATTTAAGAAAATGCGCAGGCATCACAAACAAAGATGTCAGACGCCGTAGTATCAAACCCAAGAAATAACGAGTCGGAAAGAAAATGATTGAGCAACTCTTTTCTGCGCTGCTCTTGCTGATGAGAGGTCGAATGACACTCAAAATCTCATCATGACCCTCATTGTCGTCTAAGGCGATCATCAAAGGGGCAAAACTGGAGCGAGTCCCCCAACCTGCAGCAACAGCAGTAGCAAATGGATGCTGATGTTTCTGTTGAGGCAGTCATTATGGCCAGCAGTTGTTACTCAACCACGTGAGAAAAAGATGTGCATCAAAATGTCTCGCATTGTTGCCGGAGTGTGCACACGAGGGTCGTTAGCAAATGGATGCTGATGTTTCTGTTGAGGCAGTCATTATGGCCAGCAGTTGTTACTCAACCACGTGAGAAAAAGATGTGCATCAAAATGTCTCGCATTGTTGCCGGAGTGTGCACACGAGGGTCGTGGACGCAGTGCGATCATACTCGTATACGATATAATTTTTTGACCCGGCGTTCTGTTTCATAATTGCTGATTATTACCGGGCTTTGAAGGTCGCCTTTTTCCCCCCCTCATCTGAAATGGATTGTCATCTGGAAACCTAAAACTCAGCTCAAAACGTTGAATTTCTCCAAACCAAATTCGGAAGGGAATTTAAAACATTACACAACTGAATAAATCAGGATTTCCTAACCTGTGGTCCGCGGACCGGCGCTGGTCCACATAGGATTTTTTATCCAGCTTAATAAATTAATGAAAAGTAGCAATTATAGGTCTGTTATCATCATCTGAAATTTTGGAAAGACAATGATAGATGAAATTATAAGATGAAAAATGAAAGTTCGCTTTATTTATCTTTATACTACTTCTGACAAATTTTCATCGGCTGAAATTGAATCTTTAATTTTTCATTCTGATAAATTTTTCTTCAGGCCAACCTTTCTAATTTTTTGAAGACATTCCATCAATGTAGCTGTTCCATTGTTTCTTAACATAATTTTCGAAAGAAAGTAGAAACTTTTCAAATGACTGTCATTAAGTCTTCCAAACAAAACTTTTTGTGTCTGCAGAAATTTTTTGAAACCTTGCCAGTCTGCAGCATTTTTTTGAGCAAATTTATATACAATATTTTCCTAGCAGATTTTTGCAGAAAATCATCTTGCGTGGTTTTTGTGTGTGTTTTTCAATAAGCATCAACATTTCCTGGAATTCGCAAATTTATCTGTATAGGTCGACTTCATTAGGTTAATAAAAATATTGAAAAATAATGCATCTAGCTTCCTTGTAGAGTAAATTTTTTTGCGTGGTGATCTACAAAATCTTGAATGGGTCATCCTGATTTTCAATGAGCTTCTTGATTGTTGAAAAAATTCATTATTTGCGTCTTAGGGTAAGATATATTGTTCTTCGTTGCTGCTCGTTTTGGTCCTAGCTGAAGCACTGAGACAAAAACAACGCTTGTTCATTTTGAATCACAATCAACGGGCGTTTCACTGGTATCACCTGCTGGGATTCTAAACCACATCCGACATAAGAAACGCATGAAATGCATCACGTTCTTGATATTGATCTAGAGTTAGACTTGAAACAACAGCCTCATCATTTCCTTGCAGCAAGATAAAAAAAAAATACCGAGC
>CAJPEX010005723.1:2608-15209 GCA_905338405.1 Notodromas monacha | reverse complement strand
CAGAGTGCGTCCTCCTTCACCTGGTGAGTGATCTACTTCTTTCCAACCGACTTGGAAATGTAATTTTTGCTTTTCATGATTTCTGAAATGTCCAATTAGCCTGACGTTTCCTGTCAAAGAATTTCCGCGATGAGGTCCAAATATAACTGAAAATGTCATTTCCTACATGTCCACTCAATGTCAAGCATTATGGTGGAAGAAGCTCTGGAACAAATCTGGCAGTTACTAGACCATCATAGACTGCACCACAGCTATATAAATACAGTAAAATCTTGCTATACCAGAAATACCCTTACAATACAACTTTCAGTATAACAAATGCTTTCTCAAGTCCTGGCAGAAAGCCCATGGAATAAATGCTAAAAATCTCAATATGAAGGAACTTTTAATCCCAGTATAACAAACATATTTTTATGAATCTTTCTGAGATTGTCAAGGGTTAAATTTCCTGACTAAGGCAGGCACAGTCTGAAATTTCAAATCCAAAATCATGAGACTGACTGGTTCTTGTACTGTACCATAAATGGCAGCTGCAATAAATGACAAGCATGCTTCCAAGTAATTTCAACAACCTTTCAACATAAAATTAAGAGATTCTCACATCATCCTATAATGAAGAGAAACAAAGAGATTGGTACATTCAATGGAACTAATGATTCATGTTAATGTTTCCTTAAAGATAACTTGGTTTTTTATTCATTCAAAAAAATTGTGAGGATGCCAGAAAAGCAAGCTAAAATAGATTAAAGGCATTTCTCATGTGATTTTTTCTTATCTTAACTTTTGAAATTTTTTTCACAGTATAACAAATTATTCAGTAATTTATATGATCTGGCAAAGGAAGCATGGACAATGCATCATTGACATTTGCATTTTTTTTAGGAGATCACAGTTTTCAAACTTGATAAAATATCTGAAAAGGCTAAAAAAGGAAGATCTTGAACATAATGCATGCAGGTTTAATTTGGAACAATGTTCACAGTCTTTATTCTGAAAATATTGTTACAACAAATCATTTGTTAAATCAAACTGTTTCAGAAGTCCCCAGGATTTTGTTCTAATGAGATTTTACTGTACTGTAAGTTATAACCAACTTTTCTGAAGTCCCCAAAAGTCTTTTGCTATGTTATTTTACAAATCAGGAGTTTCTGTGAGAAATAAACACCATATTTAGGCTTTGAGAAATTGTCAACAGTATTTCTGAGAAGAAACTGTGTGGTTAAATTCTAATTTATGGAGGGACCTAATTTAACAACAGATTTCCACTGGTAGAAATTTTTCCTCACCAGAATAGCAATGCTTCATCTTTTTCTTATTTCTCTGCATCAATAAAATGTTTTGCTTCATTTCCAACTATTTCTGAAACCCTTTCCTAACCTGGAACTCAAGATAATCTTCAACCAGTGAATATAAGGTAGGTTAACGTTCGCGCCGAATTTAATGCAAAAATAATGCGCAGGTTTTCATATTTTTGCACCCGGTTTGGCTGAGGCTTCCGCAACTCATAGAGTATAAGACCACATCTTCCGATGCTCGTCCTGTCTGAAGATCATGAAGATTGATGATCTCAGTGGCTCAGGCTCCTGCTATTTTATTTTTATTTTATTTTTTTTCGCTGGGTCCTGAGGTTTTTAGTATTTACTTTTACTTCGTTTTTGTGTTTGTCTGATGGTTCCGCGTGATTGCTTGGCAGCAGTAGAGGAAGCGTTCCAAGTTCATTTTGAAGCTCATTTTCACTGCCACCTGTCGGATAGATTTTGTCAGCACTCTGAGGAAATACAGACGGTCTTCCTGATGGGTGTAATTTCTGTGTTGATTAGGTCTTAAGGAAGTTTCATGGTCATTAACCCTTGGGCGGCAAAGTTGGACTATTTTTGCGAAATTTTGTTACACCTCAGGGCAGAAAATAAAAAAAGGGCAACAGGGATTTGAGGAAAAAGTTGGGGAAAAATCCAATGTTTTTTTTCACAGAAAATTTCATGGGAAAATGAAAAAATCCCATGCTAAGCAATGGGCTTTTCTTGGATTAATCCTGACTTTGCCTCAGCCCACCTGGAAGGTCTTTTCTGACCTTCAGAAAAATTAAAATGCCACAGCATACAAAAATAATCTGATTTTGGCCGGCGATGGGAAAGAACCCTCTGCTGTCCAAGGGTTAAATTTCTTCTTCTCAAGAATGTAAACCCTGGTCTGAATAGATGTTCCAACCAAAAAATAATGTAGATCCCATTGGTATACAAGTTGGACAAGTACCCTTTTGAGTGAGGAAGGGTAGTTTTCCTTAGAGATGCAAAGCTAGAGTTTCTCATGCATGCCAGCATTGTAATGAATAAGTCCTCCACAAATAAAGATGGAAATTAAGTTGAGAAAAACAGACTGGTTTTGCAAATAAAACACAAGAATTTGGTTGGGCTGTGACTGGGGTGAAGAATCACCCTATTATTAGGTTGTTGTACCTCAGTTTTTAGGCACAAGTTTTAAAAGAGATTTTGATTCTTGCAAGAGTCAATGACAGAAGAACACACGCAAATGCCCAAATTGGAATGAATGATTTNTTGTTGTTGATCCGCATTCCTTGATGTTGACCTGTATTCCTGAAAAGCATATATATTGCTGAGGAACGATATTTTCCTCAGATTTAATCCTGTGTCGACCGCGGTTACTTCTCAGAGAACCTTGTGTACGTTTAACAAGATTCTCTTAAGACTTGTCTGTTTTTGTTATATTTGTCTTAAACAAATTTGGTTGTGAATAAAATATATTCTTTTATATATATTTGATCAGAAGTTGTTTATTTAATAACGGACAACAGTATATGCGTGAATAAGACCCCACTGAACGTGAGAAGGGTTTATGGTTGTGAAGACTCGGTGTGGTCCACAAAACCTTTTGGGATTGGGGCCCAGTTTGTTGTGTTATTCTTGCCAGATTTAACCGAGACTGGATACTGAATCCGTTCACAGACCATCAATAAAAGAAAAGGCTGGGATTGGACAGGAAATTGATGACTCGAGCCCTCCTTTTCGGACAAGAAGAACTACTGAAGAAGACCCCCATCCAATGCTTCCTTTTGATCGACCTCTCCAGTATAGGCTATGTGATTGTTGCAAAAAAAATTTGCAGTACCTGCAAAATTCATCTGGTTGCAGTTTCACGAAGAAAACGCCCCATTTCTCGGTTTCATCCACACTTTTTAAAAAATATTTGAAGTACCTGGCAGGTGTCCCGTAGATCCTGGACATGAAAAAGAGGCAATTATAAATGACTTGTCGTAAAAGCTCCTAACTCGAAATAACAGGCAAGTGTAAAATTTTTCTTCATGAAATTGTTACAAATGTAAAATCAACTTCGGGAGTAAGCCCAACCAAAAAAAAATTTCTCAAGCACATTTATTCCGAAACTTCCCTGGTGACTTCCGGCGGAATATGTATAGAAATGCTTATTTGATGGTTTTAATTTCTATATTATTTTTCCATTGAACTTTATTCTTCAAAAATGATATGCAGCTTCCAAAATTTCAAAAGACAGCGCGTCCCACTTCAGAAGTATTTGACAAAAAATGTCATGTTGGGGAACGGAATTTTTTTGCGCATGATGTTCAGTGTTCGAAAAGAAAATCTGTCCCATTGGCGTCAGTCTGTTTTTTGTGAGAATATTTATCTCGATGAAACTTTTTTTTTTCAAAGTTGAGAAACACCACTGTTGCATGGAAAGTAGAAATCTAAAACTCAGGACATAAGACAACAGAGAGAACCGAAATCCCGTACGCATTATAGCTTCACATGAGTGAAGTAAGAAACTTGTTAGTCAGTTGTCGGTATCGTGACCTCTTGATTAATCGTCGTCCGCATGATTCGAAATTGGTTGCGTATAAACAAAAAGCAAAAAAAAAAGGTGATGGAACAGATCTCATCACTGCCAGTTCAGTGAAGCACAGCGATTGTTCCTTATCGGGTTCAGCTCACCATATCATTCGTGCTGAGCAGGTCTTGCTTTAAGGATGGACCATTATGCCAGCGTTTATATGGGAGAGGTTGGATGAAGAAATTTGTTGCCCGCTGTGGGACATCTTAATGGCTTCTGGGATAGATCCATTTCCTGGGAAGATTTGTGGCCCGGGTGCGAATGCGCAATCCTCCAATTTTATTCCCGAACCACCCCGCTGCGAATAATTTTGAATTCTGGCAATGCACCGTTTCCGCAGTGCTTCGGAGATGAATAACCACTTTCTCGTTTATATCTTGCTCTTCAATTTTCCTCTGCTACATCTGAAAAAAAGTACGCATCCCGGAAATAATAACCCTATGTAAACGTGAATGACTCGGTAGCTGTAAAAAATGTCCCAGAGGGCTTTCAACATTTTCAGAAAGAAATTATTCCTGGCGTCGAGAATGGATTTGTCCTTGGAAGATGATTTGTATTAGGAATGCTGATGAAGCATGGCCAGCACAGCTTTTGTGAATGATCAAGAAAGGATTTTAATTATAATGGATGGATAAATTTATACCCGAGTTATTCAGTCTGGATCAAGGTAAAATATTGTAGTCCGAAATTTTGAATGATCAGGTTTTGTCATTTCATTTAAAATTATTTCTGAAGAAATGAGAGACACGACGCCGAAAAAAAATACAAAAATTGTTTCCATCTTTTCGTCAAATGCTTATTTTCCTCAGCTTTGTTCGTCGCTTGCACATCTCACACATCGATATTAACCGAGCAAAATTAAATTTAAAATCTTCACCTCAAACACAGTGATTGTAATATTTGATAATCTGGGGATATTCCGCGTAATGCCCAAATTATTTTGAATTGCTAACATCAACGACAAATGAGTTAACAAATGTGTTGCCATTCCTCCAGCAGACCATGTTTGATTTGGAATAAATGGTGGTCTTCGCAAGACTACATCAAGAATTTCTAATATAAGTACTGTACAAGACTATTCTACTGGACTATTGTTTCAACTGAATGTGGTTTTCTCAGTTTTCATCTCTTGAAGGACATTATGCATTTATCTACATTATTTTCCGGAAATTTTCCCCAAAAGCAAAGCCACTTTTGCTTCCTAAAATGCGATCCCGCTTTAAACGAAACGCCCGCGTTGATGTGGTTAAACTTTCGGAAACTCCAAGTTGAGTTGTACGAAAGTGTTCAACTGTAAAGAAAAAAAAGGCAAAAGGAATGCACACCTATATCAACACGATCTCTTTTTCTTTTCCTTTTGAAATTGGGGTTACTGCCATATTTTCAACTTCCGAACTAATTCCATCCGAGTTTTCACGCATTTTGAATTTATTTGTGTTCCCTTGTCTTCTGCCGCTAGAAAAAGCTTAGATACTCATTATTATAATTTTTTTTTTGAAAAGTAAATGTGGACGATGTCGAAACATATACAGTATAATACGTCTCTTTTTTATATCTGTGAGCAAGAGGTTTTCAGCGAAAAATGCAGAAGAAAATTGACTAGCAGAAAGAGTATCGACTTTTTTTCAGTGTACCTAGATCAGTGGTGCCCAACTCAAAAGTGGTCAAGGGCCACATTGAGAAACAAGCCTTCTTCTGAGGGCCACAATACTGAAAATAAATTAACTCCTCTAACATTTTTCCAAATTTTAGAATTCTTTGAAGTTAACAAAAGTCAACAAGTTCCTATTATTTTTTTAAGCAAGCTTGGCAATTTCTCAGAGTAATTCATCTTACTAAATTGTTTTGTGTTTGGATCTGAAATGCCTGAAAAGATTGCATTCCTTGGAAACTGAAATTTTTTCAAGACAAACAATCACAAAGATTGTGAAGAAATATTTGTTTGATCATTCTTCATTAACTACTCTTAAGCACACTGTCAATCTTTGGTGAGTCACTCCTTTCAGGCATTTATCATTCAAACTTTTGTTGAATGATAAATTGTCTCATTCAAATATTATTTGACCAGAAGATCACTGTTAACTCTTATATCCCTCAGCATATTCCATTATCTGATTGTGCTAAAACCCTATTAATAGTGTGCATGTTTTGCAAAAGAAAAATTCCATTTTCAATTTTTTCTCTGGAGGAAAAGCTGCAATTCAATGCACGCTTTTCTTTTTCAAGTGAATTTTTTGCTATCCTTGCCCCATATTTTCCTAGCACAAAATCACTAGTGAATCACTAACTTATTCCTGTATTTTTTATGTAAACTGCAAGCATTAAGGAAACAAATTGTTGGAGTTTCTTTGAAAAAATATTGAGAATAAATCATAAAACTTTGAATTTGGAAACAGGAATACTTTTTTAATTTTGCTAAATATATCTTAAGCTAAGGCAAATTTGGTGGGATGGTCCGCGGGACAATTTGAAGGCCTCTGCGGGCCAGATCTGGCCCGCGGGCCGTATCTTGGGCACCCCTGACCTAGATAGTCTTTCCCTTTCACGCTGTGAGAAATTAATATGGGTCATTATGGGAAGGTAATTATTTGGGAGGGAGTATCACGAAAATTACCTTCCGTAAATTATTCGTCGGACGCGACGGGGATGGAATAAAATGTATACAAATTATAAGACAAAATGATATTACCTAAAGCGAATACTCCTGTAGTACTCTCAGCCTTTTCGAAATCTCAAAAGAAAAATCTGCTGTTTTCTGTTCAACTGGTGCGGTGATTGCAGAAAGGATGAAGGTCGACGTACGAAATATCTTCTCATCTTCTCAGAAAAACAAAATCCATATGTTTCGGAGTTAATTTCAGCAGCTTTCCATCATGGATTCATCCAAACAGCGGGTTTCTCGAAAATCAGGACCGACTCATCGCACCTGTCGCAAGAATATTCTTATTCACGAGCAGTGAATAAACGCCCCCGAGAGTCTCCAATGAATGCGGTATTCATACGAGTACCATATAGACACGCAGCGGGATAGGCTTAAGCAACAAGCTGTGGCTCTCGAACAGGATCATTTATTTCTCCCCCCTCTGCAGTCTTTCTCTCTGCTGGGCAACTGTCCGGACCCAACAGGTTCGCGAATGGTTTGAAGTATATTTCCCTTCCTCCGAGAAGGTACTTATCGGCGGTTTCCATCTGCCGACACGGCAGGGAGTGTCGACACTGGTGCTCTCGGGACGACGAATGCGGTCCACGTACTCGGATCAACGCCCGACCCCCCGCATATACATCCGAGGACAAAATGAGAGTCGAGAGAGACCCAAAGAAAGACCAAGAAAGAAAAGAAGCAAACAGAAATTCGTCTGAAGAAGGACACAAATCACAGAGTGCGTGTGGGTTTCCACAAAGTTTCTGATTGTCTGGAGCTACAGTACACAGGTGCTGGTGCCCTGCAATTTGACCCTATAGTCCATTGTTGGACTAGGGTCAAATTGTGAAGTGGTCAAACTGCAAGACAATGTCAAATGCAATGCTTTCTACATTTTATCTGGATATCTCAATACAGTATGTGGGTTGAATTGTGGGGCAGAGGTCAAATTGTGAGTTGACCTCCCAGCAAATTTGATGAATAGTGGGACAGACAAATTGTCGGTGGTTGAATTGCTAGGTTCCCCCTATACCTTATTTACTCGAGTACCACATGCACATTTTTTTCTCAAATTCCAGATTTTAAAAAGGGGTGCATATCATAGGCAGGTCTACATTTTTCAAGAATTTCTAGGAAATTTTGTGTGCATCATATTTAATTATAATCGATACGGTTGGGAGATTAAAATAGAAAAAACTTATTGTACTGGAACATTTTCAAATTTATCTAAAATTCAAGTTTTCATTCAAATTTGGATGATCTTATTTTCGGAATTTTAAGGTGCTAGAATTGCTAAAAATTGGGGTGAGTGCCTTACTTCGGGATAGTATTTCCTGAAAATTTCCAACTGAAAAACCTTGGGGACTGTCTCACTTGAGGGTGTGTGGTACTTGGGTAAATATGCTAATAAATTGATTGATAAATATACTTTGTTTACCACTTTTCAGCAGTCACCAGATTCAAGAATTTTTGCCCATCCTCTTTCCCCCAGAGTTCCATTCAATGAAAACAGATACAGCAGCATATAGACAGGCAATTATTCACCAAGAAAAACTAGATAGACAAATATTTACTGAACCCCTTTGGGTTAGCATACTTGATTGTGGTACCAATACCATCAAGAAAATTATAAAGCAAAGTAGTCAAATAGTTGTTTTTTTGTTAAATGTCCAAAAAAATAGTTTCGTATATTGTCATTAAAGCTTATAAAATGCCCGCACTTTTCACGACGAACAAGCTTTCTCTGAAAATGTTTCGTGTCTTTTCCTTCTCATGAGTAAATAATGTCTTTTTAAACTCATTTTATAACTTAGCTCCAAAATTTGGACATGGAAATGAAAAGGCTCTTAAAACCTTTGACCAGTCCTCACCATTTTCTGGGAATTAGTTCAATTCTTCTATATTTGTTTTGATCATCAAGATACACAATTCACCAACAAGACACAAGCCTCTGGTACTAAAATACAGTACTTCTCTCGTATGTCATGATGTAGAGCTAGCAGGACGTTTCCGACCCTGGTACTGGTACAGGTGGCACTGACCAGGTGCTTGTATCCGCAGAATAACTTATGAAAAAATAATCAAGGATATTGGGCGTTGAAGAAAGACTCATGCGTTCGTAACCTCATTTTAAAACATGGCTATACGGATGAATTATTGAGCTATAACAATATATAGCCCATCACTGAATTTGATGACATGCTCAAGTTGAGTCACGCGCTTCAAGTCCTTTACAATAAGTCTTACTCGGGTTTGACTTCCATGTTCCTCAATTATAAAGCAATGAAACGCTCGCTGTAACCTACCTCGACATGGTTTCCAATTGAGGCTACATTCACATGATTTCCTGTACAGAATGCAAAATTCGCAATTATTTATTCGAGGAATTATTCCTCTTAACATTACGTTTTTGTTAGAACAGAACTGGGAATTTTCTCAAATTGCAGTGTTGAACATTTCTGTTTTTCTTCACCTAAATATTTGCTCTAAATCATGTTTTAATCGCTCTAAACCAAAATTTATTATAAATTGTCCATGGATTTATTTAAAATGCATACGGCCAACCACTCGAATGTGACAGGGAAAAATTGACCTTTATTACTGATAAGTTCAACTTGAGTTTTTTTTTTTTAATTTCCTATACGACCAAATATATTTGAGCTTGCTGTTAGACTTGGATATCTAAAGGAACTTTTATTACAGTATTTATATGTCAAATGATTTTTGGACGAAATCTCTTTTGATTTTTGAATATTTTTGTCAGTCCGGTATCGGTGTTCAATTATGAATGCTTTTCATCTCGACAAAAGTAAATTATTTGATTTTTTGTTTATATCCCTATTATAGCTCTATAAGGCCCTAGCTATAAGGTTGCTATTCCAGTTGTTGCTATCCGAGTTGTTGGGGAATCATATAAGATACGTCATCATGGACAAACCCCCTGTCCGTCGTCAAATTCCAGGTGGACTCTCTCTACAACGAAATTCAAGGGATACGACCAGCAAAAAATTTTTTGTGGAGGGAATTTCTCAGCCAGGAACCTCTAAATCTAAAACATGTTGAAAGAACACTGTATGGCTATACTGAGAAACTTATAACGAATTGTTGTAAGAGAAAATCGTTGTACAGAGAGTCCACCGTAAAAAAATAATTATCGTGTAACTCATTCACTGATCATTTGAAAAAAAATATTTTTAAAGATCGCAGTCAATGTCTGTCTTGTGGTACAATAAATAAGCCGCGTATATATAAAAGACGACGGCTTGTGTTTTCGAAACACTTTCAGAAATGCCCCAAGATATTCCTTCATCGCATCCCCACGGCGAGGAAACAATGTCGGTAGAAATAAAAAATAAAAATAAAAAATAGAGCGACTGCGACGGACGTGACGACACCAGATAATTTTTCTCCGCTGACAGGCAACACCGGCCACGGCGTCGGTGCCCTGATCGCGACGCGATAATCGCCTCCGGCCAGCATCAGCACCGGGTGGAACCTGCGCAGGGGCCAGATTTAAAACGCGAACCCGGCCGCGACGGGAAACGTGAAATGACAATTATGAAATGAGACAAAAGGCGTTGGCCCAGCCAAGACGGCGTGTCATCTCTCCTGATACGCCTCTTTCACTCTGACACATGGGGCTGAGTCGAGTTGATGCGGCTGGATTCCATTCCGAGTTAAAGAAAGAAAAAAAAACAACCACTTCAATCATGATCATGATCTCCCAAGAAACCCGTGCGTCATTCGAAGGATGAGGAGAAAAATTTGAATGAACGACGTTTGAGACTGCTATAGATACTGATAAAAAAATGTATAACTCCTGGAATACAAAAATAAGACGAAAACAAAATTCAAAATACATTCTATTATTTGCACATGCAGTTTTGGCTGTCGCTGCGGTACGAAGCCAGAACCAAAACAAGAGGTTGTGTTGATTAAAAAAGGTTATACAATACTGTATGGCATTATTTTCCGGAATAAAATATCAAAATTCACGTTCCACAAGTAGGATCATGAAATAGCTCAGCTAAAGCGTACTTTTTTATTGATACATTCGTGTTTTTCTATTGAATTCGTAGACTTGACCGTCTTCAGTTTTTAGAACATAACATTAGAATTATGAGATTGAACTGGAAATACTGTTAGAACATTTTATGTACTAGTTATCCCCATTTTCTGGTGATTCCGTTTCTAGTTTTCCTTGTTCTGGATCAACGAAATGTGCAATTACCCGGAAAATATATTTTTGGATCATAGCCTTTGCTTGAAGTTTGAGCAACGATTTCATTGGAACATCTTTGGGGAACTGCAGTCGTTGGAAGCACACAAACTGAAAATGTCAGTACAGTACAGTAACAGGAAGTTTCAAAAATTTGAAAACACGAGGAATTTTTCAGTTGCATAAAAATGTGAAACTCGCCAAGTACTGCAGCTATGTGACATGATCTGAATGGAACGAAGTACTGCATCTATGTGTTGTGAGAATTTGATGGCATCTCTTGAACCCCTTTCAAAATTTGATCTCCTCAAAAAATTTATGAAAAGTGAGAGTTCTTGGGCGATTACACGATTATTTATCTGTGATTTCCAATCATCATATGATTAGCCGATTTGATCAACAAAATATTTTTTCTAGAATTTCGATATTCCGAGGGAAGCGAGCAGCCAACAGAATTTTGCGCGTCCTTTTTCCATTTTTACTGACTATTGAAGCCACGGAATTTAAAGGAATACCCATGATAGTATGTCAGTTGGTTTTTTTTTTAAAAGAAACTGTCTCAGTTGTTTTCAATGATCCATGAGACCAAATGACCTGGACTAAGAGCACCTTTTTAACCCTTGTGTGGCAAAGTCAAGATATTTTTGAAAAATTGTGTGCAACTGGGCACTGGGAATTTGAAAAAAAAACCTACTTTTTTACCAAGGGCCAAGTTGGGAAGAGTCCAAGATTTTTTTTCTAATCTGGCAAAAAATTTTCAATGAAAATTTTAAAAAATCCCTGGCTGGGTGGCATTTTTTCCTGCATTCCTGGCATAGGATTTGCATGGGAAAATCTTGAAAACCAAAGAAAATTTGCCTCCCAGATTTTTCCCAACTTAGGCCTCCTCAACCTGGGCGCATTTCAGTAACCTTGGGTCAAACTGAAATGTGCCACCCCCACAAAAAATCCCAACTCCACCACGCACTGTGAAAGAACCCTCCGCCATCCAAGGGTTAATGGTGCAGATAATCAGGGGTTGAAGCGCTTTCTGTTCATCTTGTGAGCAAGCAGTCTCAGGCAAAAAATACATCCTGGTGGTACCTCCCAATCTGATGTCTCACAATTTGATCTTCCCACAATTCAATGGTAAAATTTTCTGGGATGTTAACTTTCAATTTGACCTCTTGCCCTGCAATTGGACTCACAGACAGACTCAATATGTCAAATTCAATGCAGAAAAAATTGAATTTGACATTATCTTGCAATTTGACTGCTTTGCATTTCAACTGTTACCCAACAATGGATCAGGGTAAAATTGCAAGGCACCACCTGTATATGGTTCAATCTCCTCAGAAAATCTACTTCTAAGGGACCAACAAAAAATTGAGTTAGGGAGATATAGAGTTATAAAAAAGCCTTTTTGTGCAAAAGATATAAGAATTTCAAGATATTGTAAATGGTGATCAGCTGTGTCTTAAATTTCTTCTTGAATGAGTCAACAGGGTGCTGAACTTTGAGGCATGGGTTCATTTGCCCTAATAGTCTTTCACTTCCTTTCAAAATGCATTTCTACTTTTTTCTCTTTTTTGTATCAAGAAAAAAAATAGCTTAAATACCTCAGGAAATTTGAAGTAAAGAGATTTGAGAGGAAAAGCCTTGAGGAGAAGTTTGCAAGGCTTCTGAGGGAATTCAGGCAGGGACTAAAAAAAATTCTACTTGGACGGTTGGAGTTATGAAGGTTCAACTTAGATTTTTTTTGTTTTCCTCAGCTTTTGTGTGTACGTGTGGTCTGAAGAAACCCCTCTGCTGTCCTATTCAGTAGGTACGATGTGTATCACTCGATCAGGACCCGGGTTGCAGAGGGGGGGGGGGGGGGGGGGGGGGGGGTTTTTTTT
>CAJPEX010005722.1:1806-15216 GCA_905338405.1 Notodromas monacha | reverse complement strand
TCCCATGAAATTGAAATCACAGGGGTGTTGAAACTCCTTGTTTGCACTGGAAAATTTTCTGAATTCCCCCAATATTTACTGACGAAAATCTCTTGATTCTGGGGAAATCTCTGTCTTTCTTGCTAATCGTGGGGATCATTACGAGATAGACAGAAGTCACGGAGAAACAATTGAATAAAGTATTCGTAGAAAGTGAACGGATTTACAATTTTGTCACATTAAATTCAGATGTTCTCAGAGACGCGTCATTTGCAAAAAAGTCTTGTGAACCTGGCCGGCAAAAACTGATGAGGTTTTTCAAATGCTAAGTGAAATACCTAAAATAAAGAAGCAGTTAGGACATGCGATTTGGGAGAGTTTTTATGTTGCTTTATTTTTTGATATGTGGATCATTTTAAATTTTCATGCTGAAAATCGTTAGGGATCGTGTAGGAAGAACATCATACAAATGTTTATTTCTAAGCATCAGCATTTCTTGATATTTTCTTATCAAGAATGAAGAATCTCTGTTTGTTTCAACGTTTTCAAATGTATTTTTGAAACTATAAACCCGCTTCGTGAAAAGCTTTCTGCGTAGAAGTAGAACAAAAGTATAATTTTGAAGATCCGTTTTGATTGGACAGTAGGATAAAACCGTACTGTCCTGTATGAGGATAAAATATTAAATCATTTTATCCTCATTAAAGAAAGGAAACTTGATGTCATCGGATAATCGCCAAGAAAATGCCTGCGTGTTGTGATCCTCTCTCTGCAAAAATCAGGAATCAGAAATGCGCGCAAAAATTTCACCTCACCGTGGGAAATGGCCTCATTTTACTGGAGTGTCCCAATTTTTCTCTTCCTGGCGTTTACCTAAACGATGACTCTTGAAATATTGAGTACAGTGCATTATATTTTAATGAAAAAAAGTAAAAAAAATCTATCTTCATGCTGTGGCTTGTGAGCACGACCGTGATTCATCATGTTTTTCCGTGGAGGCTCGGCGTTTCAGGGTGGGCCTCGTTTCTTCGTGATCCCCAAAAGCTGCATTATCTCTGTTGGGCTTGGTGGGGTGCACTCTTCTTCTTCTTCTTCTTTTCCATATGCTCTTTCCTTCGCCTTCATTTGCCTTTCGTGTTTTGTGGTTGGCAGAAACGAGAGGAAACTCGTGTATCTGCGCTGCCCCGTGGGTTGGCAAGAAGATTTCCGGCTTTTTTGTTTTTGTTTTTTGTTTGTTTTTGTTTTGCTGCTGTGTGACAGCGAGGATGATTAACGATGAGCTGCGTCTTTCGTCGATGGGAGAAATTAGCGCTAGAATTTTTGCTTGGGTTTCGCCTAATTTGCTGATTCATTTTTTTGTCGTGTTACATTGACAAGGTTAATCAGAAGGCCGTAGGTGAATTTGTGTCACATGAAATTGTGCGTCGAATCGAGAAATCCCGCCTAATTTGCTGTTTCATATTTTCCGTGTTTTTGTTTTTTTGTTGTTGTGTTACATTGACAAGGTTCATCAGAAGGCCATAGGTGAATTTGTGTCCCATAAATTTGTGCGTCAAGCCCAGAAAATCAGTTGTTGCGTGGTTCTGGGAAAAAATACAAATGCGTGATCGATGAAGCGTTAGATTTTACACGCCAAGATCATGATTAGAGCGTTCTAAGTTTCGTTATGGCATTCTAAGAATATTTGCTGATCGCCTGATATTTTCAGAATGGCATTTCTTAAAAAAAAAAAACCGTGAATTTAAGACTGCTCTGGAAAATCTGCGGCCTCCAAAGACTTGGTGCAACAATTAATCGCTGTTTTTGAATACTTCTAAAAAGTAAAGCTGATGCATTTTTGCGTTCAAAATTTGACAAATGTCTTTTTAAAATTTTGAATAGAAGCTTTTGACAGTGTGACTTTCAGCACTTTTTGTGTGTGGCTCTGGCAGACAATTCGAATGTGTGATGGTAATGATCGATGAAACTGCGGATTTTGCACGCCAAGGTTATTTATTAAAGCGTTCCAATTTTCATTATGACGAGCTAAACATTTTAAATTTTTAGCCGGATACGAATATTTTCGGAATGGCATGCAATAAAAACACTGTACATTTTAGACTGCGTAAACCTTCCTTAGTGATTCAGAATTTTCTTTTCTTTTAAATTATGTTTTCATTTTGTGGATGGAATAACGGGACCGTGTATTACTTTTTCGGACAGCCGAACAAACGGATTTCCTTTTCAAGGAATTTTCTTTGTGAATGATGTGATGGTTTCGGGAGGTCTGGCAAAAAAAAAATTTATTATGCCTTCCGCAGCTGTCCGATTGAATCATCCGAAGATAATCGTGTACAAGTATTTTATTTTCCTGGTATTCCGTGATGGAGTAAATAAAAAAAAATCCTCCCAATTTTCGAATGTTTTGCCGAACCCAGGAAAATGGAAGTGGAAGTGATGAATGTTCATGCATGGACTCAAAGAATGCGATGTTCCTCGTTTTGCCCCGGGGGTGTTATCAGTGGGTCGCAGCTGGGCGAGGGTTTGTCACAATGTCCTCTTTCTTGTTGTTGTTGTCGTCGTCGTCTTCGTCGTTTTTTTTTATCAACGGTAGTCCTTTCTGCTTCGTTTTTTTCCCTCTTTCATTTCCTCCATAATTCGTGCAGTTTGCATATTTTTCCTCCCTCTGGTCTACTGTTTGGTGTCGGGTTGCACACGTGAACAAGACTGCGCAAGTTTTTTGGCTTGAGGCGGGGGAAGATACTTCGCGAATTCTTGTGGGGCCAAAAGAGCGCCGAGTCCAACTGCTCGCCGCTCAATTGAGCACCAAACAGATAATTTTCGTTGACGAACACAGTAGTTCTCTAGCAGAAAATTATTATGCGGACATGCAACCGTTTCCTCGTGCTATTCAGTACCGGAAATTCTTGCTTATGTGGCTAAAATTTGGCATTCGTTGTGATTTGTGAAGATGTGAACACCTGTATTTCGGGATCGAAAAATCTCGCGAGTCAACAAATCGCTCTATTTTCTTTAAGAAAAAAAGGAGAACGGAAGGACATTTATGAGAGCTTCTAGGGAATAAAATGATACCATCGGCGAAGTTGAAAAGAAAGTTGTTATTTAAAATGGTGACCCGTTTTAAAATATTCTCTCATTTGTATTTTTCATGACGCCCAATTGATTGGCGCTCAGTTGGGAGATCGCAATTCTTTTCGGACCCGATTCGTGCGTTTCTTCCCTTCCATGACTCGGGTTTCGTTTCGTGTTCCCTAAAGGCTCTTGAGCCTAGCTTTGAATTCCCTCTGATTTTTTATATTTGTCATTATTGCTAACGTGTTTCCCAGAAAAAAAAAATGAATCGGGTCTTGAGTTCTGAAGCTCAAAAAACGGAGCAAGGCTTATCTTGGGGAAATATCACACTTTCAGACTACGCGGAACACAAAAAATACGAATATACTGTAGTACGTTTGAAACGTGTCGAAGATGAAGTTTTTTTCTTGGATGCTCCGTGGCAAAATAGTGCAAAGAAGTTGACTTAAGATTTGACGTGTAATCTTTTTACTTGTTGTGGTAATTTTAATTTTCTTAGCATTACATTGCGGGGGAATATCAGGGATGACCTCTCTCCAGTATGACCTCTGTAAAACTGTACAAGGTTTTCTCGAAAAAGAAAGTTGATCATTCGATTTTGAAATCCAACTTTTGAGAGAATAAGCTGTTTTCAATGAATTACTTGCAGATTAAAAAATGAGGTACTTCCAGCAACAAAACATTCTACGTGTCTCAATGATTTTTTAACACTGTACAGTATACGATCAATGCGATTTTTAAAATTTTGTTTTGAATTGGAATTTGAATATTTCGGTCGCTTTCAAGGGCCAAACAATTGAAATCGAGGCTTTGTTTCTCTGTTATTCTACCGAATGTATCTGGTCTACGAATGACCCAAAAGTTTGCAGTACTGTATTGGTTTTCTCCGATGACACTGGAATTTGACCATGGTTCTTGAAAATGTTTCTGTGATCCTGAATTATTATAGAATGCAGTGGGAAATGGAAAATAAAATGAAAATGGAAGTCATATGCCGAGGAATAAAAATGAGGGCTATTGTAGCGTCAATGATCAGATATTTGCTGTGAAAGCTACTTCAGCGGGTTTATGATCTGAGTTCCCAACTTTAGTGAATTTCTAAAATATTCACTTTTTTATCGTACGTATCGTATGCGACTAGTTTTGACAAAAATGTAGAGTGCTGTCGCCATTTTATTTAATTATTGAATTTCATCTTAATCGTGGGAGTTGAAGCACAAGATTCTTATGCGGGGAAATATTCTGAAAAACTCGAATAATTTATGTTGCTATTTTTTGTAAGCTTCTATCTGTTTATCATGCTCATTTGGCATTTTCCGTGTCAGCTAGACTCGTGCGCTGATCAAAAGCTCGCAAATATTTGACGAGTTCAGCGTCCGGATGCATTTGTTTGACTTACGCTGAGTAAAAGCTTCCTTCATCCGCTTTCTTTCTGTTTGCTACTGACAGGAGCAAAAAGTAAAAATAAAAATAAAAGAAACGAACGGTGAGATTTTTCGTCATGCAGTCATACTTTACCTACTCTTAGAGTAATTCAAAAATCTGAAAATTTTAAAAACTTTTCAAAATGTTCTGGGTATTTTCATTTGACTTAATCTTCAAAGAAAGCGACTTTCTTTTCAACTCAGGAAAAAAAGGATATTCCCTGACCCACCAAAAACAGTCACAATGAGTGTGAAAGGGTCAACCCGACAGGGACAATGAATTCAATAGGGGCAGGGGATATCGGGGAGATCTGTTGGCCGGGGCAATCACCCTAGTACCCTTTCTGCTTCGTTTTTTTTCCTCTTTCATTTCCTCCATAATTCGTGCAGTTCGCATATTTTTCCTCCCTCTGGTCTACTGTTTGGTGTCGGGTTGCACACGTGAACAAGACTGCGCAAGTTTGTTGGCTTGAGGCGGGGGAAAATACTTCACTTCGCGAATTCTTGTGGGGCCAAAAGAGCGCCGAGTCCAACTGATCGCCGCTCCATTTGAGCATCAAGCAGATGATTTTGCTCGATGAATACGGTAGTTCTCTATCGGAAAATAATTGTGCGGACGTGCAACCGTTTCCTCGTGCTATTCAGTACCGGAAATTCTTGCTCATGTGACTGGAATTTGCCATTCGTCGTGAACACTTGCATTTCGGGATCGAAAAATCTCGCCAGTCAAAAAATCGCTGTATTTTCTTCAAGAAAAAAAAGAACAGAAGGACATTTATGAGAGCTTCTAGGGAATAAAATGATACCATCGGCGAAGTTGAAAAGAAAGTTGTTATATAAGATGGTGACCCGTTTTAAAATATTCTCTCATTTTTATTTTTCATGACGCCCAATTGATTGGCGCTCAGTTGGGAGATCGCAATTCTTTTCGGACCCGATTCGTGCGTTGCTTCCCTTCCATGACTCGGGTTTCGTTTCGTGTTCCCTAAAGGCTCTTGAGCCTAGCTTTGAATTCCCTCTGATTTTTTTTATATTTGTCATTATTGCTAACGTGTTTCCCAGAAAAAAAAAGGAATCGGGTCTTGAATTCTGAAGCTCAAAAAACGGAGCAAGGCTTATCTTGGGAAAATATCACACTTTCAGGTTACGCGGAATTAAAAAAAAATACGAATACAGTATAGTATGTTTGAAACGTGTCGAAGATGAAGTTTTTCTTGGATGCTCCGTGGCAAAGAAGTTGACTAAGATTTGACGTGTACTCTTTCTCCTGGTTGTGGTAATTTTAATTTTCTTAGCATTCCATTGCTGGGGGAATTTCAGGGATGACCTCTCTCCAGTATGACCTCCGTAAAACTGTACAAGGTTTTATCGAAAAAGAAAGTTGATCATTCGATTTTGAAATCCAACTTTTGAGGGAATAAAGCTGTTTTTAATGAATTACTTGCAGATTACAAAATGAGGTACAGTACTTTCAGCAACAAAACATTCTACGTGTCCCAATGATTTTGTAACACTGTACACGATCAATGCGATTTTGTAAATTTGACTTTGAATTGGAATTTGAATATTTCGATCAATTTCAAGGGCCAAACAATGGAAATGGAGGCTTTGTTTCTTTGATATGGTCTACGAATGACGCAAAAGTTTGCAGCATTAGTTTTTTTCCGATGACAAATTCCGATGTAATTTGACCATGGTTCTTACACATTTTTCTGTGATCCTGAATTATTATAGAATGCAGTGGGAAATGAAAAATAAAATGAAAATGGAAGTCATGTGCCGAAGAATAAGAATGAGAGCTATTGCAGCGTCAATGATCAGATATGCGTTGAAAAATCTACTTCAGCGGGTTTATGATCTGAGTTGCCAATTTTTGTGAATTTTTAAAAATATGTACGTTTTATCGTACGTATCGTATGCGACTAGTTTTGAAAAAAAAAACGGAGAGCGCTGTTGCCAGTTTATTTAATTATTGAATTTAATCTTAATCGTGGGAGCTGAAGCACAAGAAGATTCTCATGCGAGGAAATATTCAGAAAAACTCGAATAATTTAAGTTGCTATTTTTTACAAGCTTCTATCTGTTTTTCTTGCTCATTTGGCATTTCCGTGTCAGCTAGACTCGTGCGCTGATCAAAAGCTCGCAAATATTTGACGAGTTCAGCGTCCGGATGCATTTGTTTGACGCTGAGTAAAAGCTTCCTTCATCCGCTTTCTTTCTGTTTGCTACTGACAGGAGCAAAAAGTAAAAATAAAAATAAAAGAAACGAACGGTGAGATTTTTCGTCATGCAGTCATACTTTACCTACTCGATATGTTCAAAGTTTCAAAGCGTGCAAGTTTCAAATTTTATTTTTGATTTCCAAAAAAATAATAATAATTTGGCCGGAAATCTTGGACCGCGCGTCCTCCTGTATTTGAAACTTCTGGACGCAATTTTCCGCGGGCGTCCGAGGAAAGTACAAAACCGTACTGAGTGATGCATTTTAAATTTGAGCAGTTTTTTTTTTTCGAAATGCAAGTACTCTAGATGATATTTCGGCTCAAGAAATTGTGGAGCATAAGCATGGAAACGCGATTCGTTTTCTTGTTATGACCGCGGAAGAAATATAATTCGTTGCGGTGACGCAAGCCAGCGAGCGTTTCTTATCGCCTTTTACTGTGTAACAATAGCATCCTTCCGAAGAAATTCTGCCTTTGAAACATACGCGAAAAAAAGTAGCTGCTCACGGCGTGATGTACATTCTCTCTTTTTTTTGCGCAATCACGCAAATTGTGGCCTTCGGTATCCCGAGAATTATTGTGTGGACAAAATAATAGCGCACGGAATTGAAAGAAGCCGGACTCGGGAAACAATCAAATCATGTTTGAAAAGCCAGAAATTAAGATTGCGTGATGTTGACGCGAAATAAAACTGCGCTACTAATTTTTTTTCAAGTACAGTATTAGATGTACATTGCAGTCGAATATCCTGGAAAGAATTTCAAGTGGGTTGTTTTTTATCCAAGAAACCTTTGCGTAGTACTGTCGAGTTTTGGTTAAAAAAAAATGCCCTGACTTACAAAGTTTTTAATGACAAACTTTTGAGTTTGGGGCTCAGCTGCCTTGGCTAAGAAACCCTGATTTAGCTGCTCACATATTTTGATTCACGTCTTTGATAACCAACGCTGTAAATAATTTCTTGGATGGTAGAATTGATTGAGGTACAGTTTTCAACATATTGATACGTTTCTGGTCGGGCAGAATCGTATATATTTGAGTTCGAAGCAGCAAAAGATACCGTGGGATTTCATTAAACCCGACCGAGGGGTAAATAACAGCTCAATCGAGCATTTGTGAAACGAATTTTGTGTTGTGATGGCAAAACGGAAAACTTGGAAGAAATGGACGATTCAGATGAACAGGAATCGTTTCAAAATTATTGCAGTATTTCTTCACGTCTGAAAAATTAGAATCATTTTCTTTATGCTCACTCGGAACGAGGCTTTTTAATGCCTTCGTCTCGAAATCACGCTTCTGTAGCTTTAAAAAAGTGTGATTCGAGGAATAAAAAAATATACGAGACTTTCCGAACGTTTTTATGTGTGTTCAGAACCGGAAATAAAACCGCGTTGATATTTGCAAGCTTATCGTGCTAACGCGTCTATTTCTCCTTGACAATCTCCATTCTGAAGATCGCAATTTTCCCCATTTTCTGCTTCGTGGGAAAGAGCTGAGGAGGAATTCTAAAAAAAAAAAAGAATTGACAAGATCATCGACCAGTTAGAATTCGTTGCGCCTGTATTTCTGTCGAAAGATCAGATTCTCGATTTAAATTCGAGTGCTTGAAATTACTCTTGTGATTTTCAGTGTTCCAACAAAGTTGAAACTCTTTCCCATCTTTCTTGCTTCACAAGCTTATGACATAATATGACATTATGACATAATTTTTTAATTTTGTGGTCATGAATGTCGCGTCAGTGGATCAACCCCGCGATTTGAATTTCAATGCTTTGATGGGACTCGTTTGATTCTCAGGGATAAAAAAAAGTTGAAACTTTTTTCTTGTGTTTCTCGATTTACAGAAAAGGATGTATGAAATTTAAATTGTATTTGATGACTTGAAAATTTTAAATTCCGTGCTCCTGAAACAGTGAATCGATCTCGAGATTTGAATTTGTCTTATGACTCATGTGATTTTCAATTGTCAATCAAATTTCAAACTCATTCCACATGTTTCTTGATTAAAAAAGGAGGAAAATATTTTTATTGACCTACAATTTTCTAATTCATGAATGTTGAGTCATTAGATCAATTCCGGGAGAGTGATTTGATGTGACTCGTTTGATTTGTCTGTGTTCAATCAAATTTAAAACTCATTCCACGTGTTTCTCGCTTTACAAAGAAGGGTGAAGATATATTTAGTGACTTGAAAGTTTGTAAATTCTGTGCTCAAGAAAGTCACATAATCGGATCAAACCCGCAATTTGAATTTTGAGTGATTTGATGCATACTCGTGAGATTTGATTTTTATTGTTTGATTAAATTTCAAACTTATTCCACGTGTTTCCTAATTTACAAGAAAAGGGCAAAGAAAATTATTTTTAATAACTTGCTAGTTTACAATTCTGTGCCCGTGAATGTCACGTCAGTGGATCCAAACCCGCGTTTTGAATTTCAGTGATTCTATGTGGCTCGTGTGTGTTTTTTTTTCTTTCTTCCCACTGTTCAACGAATCAAATTTCAAACTCATTCCACATGTTTTTTGATTTACAGAAAATACTGCAGTTTCCTAATTTACAGGAAAGGACAAAGAAAATGATTCTTAATGACTTGCAAGTTTATAATTCTGTGCTCGGGAATCAGTGGACCCAAACCCGCGTTTTGAATTTGAGTGATTTGATGCGACTCGTGTGATTTTTTTTTCTTCTTCCCAGTGTTCAACGAATCAAATTTCAAACTCATTGCACATGTTTCTTGATTTACAGAAAATAGTATATAGACGAAAATATATTTTATTTCGCGAGACTCTCACACATGAACAATATGGAAAAACAGCTGCACCTCGGCGTCGAGAAGAACACAGTGTAGCGTTCGCCGCCGGATGCGACGCCGCGGAAGTGTCGGCGTTGTCGGAGTAGCAGGAAAACTCGGGCTTGTGTCGCATTCCTGCCAGTGATCTTCTTGCTGGTCATCAACCAAAAAAAGAAGAAGAAGAAAACCCCCTCCTCCTCCTCCACATGGTGCGGGTGGAATTGTACAACCCGCAACGGCGGTTCTCCGCTGTTCAACTGCGCCCGAGTGCAGCAGCTGTGGCCGCCGTCGCACCAATATCATCATCATCATCATCATCCGTGGCGGCGGCGTCTGGAATGACGACGGGACTCATTGGGTTGAGCGGCGGTGATGGCAGTGGCGCCGGTAGTAGTCTGGGATTGTCGACTGGCGGCGATTCGCAAGTCAGCTGCGTGACTGTCAGCGTCGCCGGCATCTCGCTGTTGAATACCAAGGACTCGCCTGTGCACCGGTAATTTTGTTGTTGGTTTCGTTTCCATGAATTTAAAAGCAATCACAGCTGTTACGGAGAAATCTCGACTCTTGCAAGCTGTCGAATTGATCAGAGAAGATTAAATGATAAATTTGCATAGTCATGCTTCAGATTCGGAGGAAATTGTATAATACAGTTGAACCTCTTTAAAACGAATTTCAGGTGACCAACAAAAATGTATCGAGTAAAGAAATCTCAACTCTTGAAAGCTGTCAGAGAAAACAAAATGTCAATTTTGATTTGCATAGATGATCAGAGATGATCAGAGAAAATAGAATGATAATTTTGCATAGCCATGCTTCAGATTCAGAGGAAATTATATAAAGCAGTTGAACCTCTTTAAAACGAATTTCCGGGAACCAACAAAAATGTATTGGGTGAAGAAATCTCAACTCTTGAAAACTGTCAAGATGATCAGAGAAAATAAAATGATAATTTTGCATAGTCATGCTTCAGATTCAGAGGAAATTATATAATGCAGTTGAACCTCTTCAAAACGAATTTCCGAGGATCAACAGAAATGTATCGAGTGAAGAAATCTCATCTCTTGAAAGCTGTATAGATGATCAGAGAAAATAAAATGATAATTTTGCATAGTCATGCTTCAGATTGGGAGGAAATTATATAATGCAGTTGAACCTCTTTAAAACGAATTCCAAGGGACAAATAAAAATGTATCGAGTGAAGAATGTTCTTTAAAGGGAATTTCAGGGGACCAACAAAAACTTATCGAGTGAAGAATGTTTTGAATAGGAGTAAAAAGCATTTTTGTTGTAGGGAAATAAAGAATATTTGCGGGGAATTGTAATTGATGATATTCTGGGCCTTGAATCGCTTTGTAAATGAGTTAACAGGATGCTGGGCGTTTTAGGCAAGGGTTCATTTGCTTTCAAATTTTAGACTCCTAATTTTGTATATTGATGTTCACATATATTAATTGGACGGATGCAGCAGAGGTAATTGACGTCCGGAGATTCTGAAGCTTCTTACTTTAATGAAAAGGCGTCTTAAAGTCTTGCACATATTTTGTTTCTTCTGTTGAACATCTTCGAGTCGGATTCCAAGGAACCATCAACAAATTCGGCTTAGCGAAACTACCGATTTTGCCTCTAAAAAATTCAGGAGATTAAAATAAGGGATTTTTGTCCCACAAAAAACTGCCTTGTGAAGAAGTTGGCAGAATACTGAACTTTGAGGCGAGAGTTTATTTGCCCAACTATTATTTCGATTCCTTTCAATGAGCATCAAGTTTCATTTTTATTGCTTTTCACTTTCCTGGCTCAATAAAAGAATAACCAAAATGGCTCCATAAAGTTTGCGGTATCGTATACATATAGGTTGGAGGGGGTGGGGGGAAATCTAAGAGAGAAAAAGGTTTTTAATGCATGGTTACTAAGGGAATTCAGAAAGAGACTTTAAAACAAGAAGAACATGAAAGGTTATAGTTATCGAGGTTCCCCTTGAAATTCATAGAATAAGAAGAAAAAAAAAAGAGTCGCGTCTTATTTTCTAGTCAAGGCGGGGAATAATGGTACTCTTTTTTTTTAAACGCATTAATTTCTTGTATATTCAATGAATTTCAATCTTATTTTTATTCTTTCTCAAAACAGGTCGTTGCCGGTGGTGTGTCCAGTGACCCACGTGCCGCTGTCGTCGTCCTCGACGTCATCCGTGTCGACGCTGTCGCAGCAGCACCACCACCACCAAGGAAGCAATTCCTGCTCCGTGTCGACAGCATCCACCACTGCGACATCGTCGACAGCCAGCGTGTCGTTGTCGCGGTCGCACACCGTGCACGCGGGCTGTAGCAAGCGCGACGCGGCGCCACGTGGCGTCGTTTCCTGCTCGCAGATGACGAGCGAATCCTCGCCCGAGATCGGGGTCGCCGGCGCCAACGTGCTCTCGGTTGCCATCAACGGCGGCGCCGCGTGTGCCGACGTTTTCGGCGGCTCCGAGCCGCATCTCAGCGCCGACTCGCGGGTTCACATACTCACCAGCGGCAGCAGCGGCAATATTTCTAGTCAGGTATGTGTTGTTGTCGCATTTTGAGTCCGGAACTTAATGAAAAAAGGTACTTTCCTGTTATCTCAGTACCTCATTCCTAGACCGCACTACCATCCAGACAAATCTTCAGGAAAAGTTGATAATCACCACAACCTACCAGGAACTGAATTTTATTTTTCCGCATTCTGCTGAAACTGATTTTGGGAGGAGGTTAGGTAAAGTTAGATTAGGTCAGGTTATGTTAGTTACAAATATATTTCAATTAACATAACCTGACCTAACCTAACTGCCTCCCAAAATCAGTTTCAGCATAAACCCAAAGAAAGCAGAAACTGATTTTGGGAGGCGGTTAGGTGAAGTTAGGCTAGGTCAGGTTAAACTGGTCAGAGGGAAGGTACAGAGATAACAGGAAGGCAGGTACTGAGATAACAGGAAAGTATCAAAAAAATTTATTTTCCCGATTTTGATTTGAAAATACAGTAATGCATTTAGAACATATTTGGGTGCGAAAAATCTGAATTTAGCCGAAACGAAATGCTTAGGCCAAATTGATTGCTTTTGAATCGCATTTATTTAATTTTCCCCGCATATTGAGACTGCTGTGATGGTTTGAAAAAAATATACTTTACTACTGTAAGAAGATGATTGAATGCAAAAACAAGTGTATTCGAACTTCCATGTCAAAATAAATAATATCCAATTCGTAAAAACTTGCATGCACTCCAAAAAAATGTCCATTTCATGGGCTTTCAGAAGCTTCACTGCTGCAGGCTTTCATACTTGAAAAAAAAACATGCTATGGATGCGACCGTTAAAAATGATACGACAAAATTTAGATAAGTTGGTGGGATTCATTTTTGGAAGATTCTAAATTTTGAATATACATGTTATGGATGCATCCGTTAAAAGTGAATCAACAAAATTCAGATAAGTTGGAGGGATTCATTTTTGGAAGATTCTAAATTTAGAAGAACCAGGTCACTGAAGAGGAAAACTGAGTTTTGTAGAACATTCATTTTAGAATAAAATTTAGAAAAGCGTGTGAAAAAACTGAGTTGAGTCGTAATTGTTTTTACGACGCAGCTGTTGGGACCTGGAAAATTGTTTTGTTATCACTAAAATACAGCGTAAAGTGATAAAAAAATCATATTTTAGCTATTGAACAGTAACCTGAAAGACAAATTTCGTTGTGAGCCAGAATTATTTATAAAAATATTTTACTAATACAAGTGGACACTCTCTACAAACATTTTTTTCAACAATGATTTTATCTGTCTAATGATATTACAGTAATTTAAATTAGGACTCTCATGAGCCGCTGCCCGGCTAAGTATACGGGTGGGATCCCTCTCTCTCTCTCTCTAGAAAAAAAAAAAAAAAAAAAAACAAAAAAGATCGTTGTAGA
>CAJPEX010005721.1:0-11459 GCA_905338405.1 Notodromas monacha | reverse complement strand
AGAATTTGAAATTTGTGTTCATTTTTGGTTTTTAAGTCAGGTAGACAGTTTATTTTCTTCAATTTTTGTGATGCGATCGAATATTGCGAGCATCTCCAAAGACGACAAGTAGGCAGACATTCCAAGTATATGAGTCTCGAAACTCACGGATCATTCCTCACAAGATATTTTAGAGCTGGATCGTTTTGCAATCGGCATCCAGTCTCGAGGCCGAAAGTTTCCGGACATTTTGCATCAAACCCGGGTTATGAGCTAGTTAGTTACACAAGACTTTTAAACATAGTGACACTGAATCAAGGCACTGTTCTAGTTAATAAAATGTGATGAAACCAAGATTTAACTTCCATTTAGATGGCTCGAAGCCTTCATTACTACGAAAAAAAAAAGGATAGCGACTGGTTGCGGAAGGTAGTGTACCATGCGTTCAGTTCCGTTCACGGGCTGAAGACTTCGGAATTTAGCGTTAAATGCATATTTTTCCCTCGGTGTGACTCGCATAATGAATGAGGAAATTATGAGCGGTCCGACAGCTGGGTTCAAAGTCACCCATTCATTCATGCTCAGAGTTATTAAATAAATAAGTTTATGCGGAAAAACAGGCACGATTTTTTCGCGTCACGTGCACCGGAGATTGTTCTGTACTGTTCGGCGGTACTGAGCCAGTCGCCAGCAACTGCGGTTATTCTTTCCTTCGGCGCCAACTGTTGTAATTTATTCCTCGCGTTCCGAACGAACTTGGTGGGTTTCTCAGTCTCACAATTTCCTCTTTTTCAATGTCAGTTTGATAATATTAATTGCAATTTAAGTTTGTGATGCTTGGATATTATTTTAAGGAGCTATGTTTTTCGTAGTATCGTAGATCCCGACATGGCGAACGGTTTCCGATGGGGGAAAAAAATCAGCGCATACGAGGAATACTTGAAATTTATCGTTTTTGCAGTTCCGTGCATTGGAATTATTTTCTTTGAATGCTCGAGTTTCTGAGTAAAAACCGTCAACTATCGTAGGATCATTAGTAATATCGTTCTCTAATCCAGCATAATGAATGAGGAAATTATGAGCGGTCCGAAAGCTGGGTTCGAAGTCACCCATTCATTCATGCGCAGAGATATTAAATAAAGAAGTCTGAGCATGTTATAAATGGAACATAAATGTTATAAATAAATAACTCATGTGCTACATATTTTTTTCGCAATTGCAACCGTAACTTGTACAACTTCTTGTCCTGAATTTGGTATTTTAGGACCAACCTTACTTCGAGCATTAATAAAACGAAATTACTAGGATCAGAATTGTATTCCGGGCGTATTGGTTTCATATCTGCAATGAAATAACTGAGCAAATTTCACACTGGAAAAGGATGTTCCATCTGCATGAAAAAAACGTGACTTGAATAAGGCTAACAAAAGAAGATAAACTCGAAAGGTGAATAAACTACGAGTTCGCTCTTTTTTAGCATGTTTAGTCATATATTTACTATTTGACGAATAATTTCATTGGAGACGGCGGTTTGATCAGTTTAGAGAGATTCAGGTTCATTATTATGGTAAAAGAAATAATGTTTCAATTATTTATTCTACGAGAACACGATTTTGGCGTCTGGTTTTGTTTCAATCATGGAACCTACTGATCATGAGCACTCCTGGAAAAAATTTAAAATTTAATCGGAAAATACGTCACTAACGCCTTTAAGTACCTTTAAAAATGTGCCTGTTTCAACGCTCCAAAGAGCAATCAAATGTTTAGCTAGTTTTAAGCTGGCACTCCGATTAGTTTGGGGCACGCTCTTGTATATCCCACCCACACAGACCGAAATTCAAAATTTACACGCACGTCACACATGCGTTTTGGCGAGTTTATGTTTGCGCAACACCCGAGTGCTTTTCGATCGAGTCAGTGGCCCGAGGCAAGATTTCAGCGCACAATTAAAAAACTACCCGCGGAACCCGACGACATGAAACGAATACCCGCCCAATACAATCCGATTTCTTTGATGTACAAAAAAAGAAGAAGAAAACTTTAACACAAAAAGAGAGAAAGAAGCTTGACCCAACGGCATTAGCACTGTCGTTCAAACTAAACGGATAGTTAGTGCGTTTGTCGACTTCCGGAAAAGCGAGCCGAGTTTCCCATTCATCCAATGAAGTACAGGGTCGTAATAAAACATATTTAATTTTCACGAGACCAATTTCTTGACCCACTGCTTCATTCAAAACATTCAACGCTGCTGCATTGGGAATTACGCAGATAATGACGATTATAAAAACAGTTCCAGCGCAAATAATTTTATATCTGCCTTCTCTGGCAAAATATTCTGGGAAGAATTAAATTTTCAATGCCACAAATTTTCAGCACACTACAGTAATTCAATTCATAATTATCATTGTTGTATGAAAAATGGAATGCAACTTTTCCTGACTGAAAAGTGCATGAAGCTAATAATTTTTTGAGGCTGAGTTCAGCATCATGTTTTGTCTGCAATTTTGAAGGAAATTGTAAGAATATTACAGTCGTCCTACTTTTACATGTTTTTTTCTTCTTCTTTTGAAATTGTGTTTTTCTCTCTTTCTTCGAACTGGGTTGCCGTAATCGTGACAGCAAGTTTGATTTGCCTATCAATCACGCAAACAGCTGAAGGCCTTTTCGCTCTCGAGTTTCCCATTCATCCAATGAAGTACAGGGTCGTAATAAAACATATTTAATTTTCACGAGACCAATTTCTTGACCCACTGCTTCATTCAAAACATTCAACGCTGCTGCATTGGGAATAACGCAGATAATGACGATTATAAAAACAGGTCCAGCGCAAATAATTTTATATCTGCCTTCTCTGGCAAAATATGCTGGGAAGAATTAAATTTTCAATGCCACAACTTTTCAGCACACTACAGTAATTCAATTCATAATTATCATTGTTGTATGCAAAATGGAATGCAACTTTTCCTGACTGAAAAGTGCATGAAGCTAATAATTTTTTGAGGCTGAGTTCAGCATCATGTTTTGTCTGCAATTTTGAAGGAAATTGTAAGAATATTACAGTCGTCCTACTTGGAAAACGTCTCTCAGAGGCAGTTTTTTTCCATGGCCATACCAACTTTAAAATGAACGATGGAACGATCGCGTTTAAAAGACGAATTAATTTAATTACCAGCATTAAGATTGAACCAAAATTCAGCTTTTGAAATGTTGCTGCTTGTACATTGGCAGTACATTTTCTGTTACACCCTGTCAAATCTAGATTGTATCGGAAATGCTTTGTGATGGAGTGTCGTTGACCATCAAGCGTATGTTTTTTTCTGGCTTGTCTCTCCATCAATAAATTTCAAATGAGAAGAGACTGAAACGAGATTTCGGATGACGCAATTTTCTCCTGGAGGCGTGGCGTTATTGTTTTTGTTTTGTTCGTTTATTCGGAGATGGAAAAAAAAGGTCGGTGATCGTCGTCTGCGATTCCTGCGAATCAGCTCGAATTCCTTCAGCTGAGTGAAATGCTCTTGCTAATAGTAAAAGCCCTCCACGTGGGCAAGTTGTAAATCACAATTTCCAGGCTTGCTTCCGAACAGAGACCCTAGAAAGCTTTCGATTTTTTTTTACTGCTGGCTGTTTGAGTTAGAGCCCGGGATTCCGACGAAAGTGGAAAACGCGGACCTGGTATTCCCTAGCATCGGGGGAAAATGCTTCGTATTCGGGATTCCTTTGTGACCCAAACCGAGCGGAAAACTAGAGAGAAACCCTCCGTTTCGGTCTTATTAACGACAATGCCAGCTTTGAGTGGCCCGAACTGCTGTCCGTTTTTTTTTCTTCATGCGGCTTTGGTGTCGCCGACGCGAAGAAAACGAATTGCGTTTTATTTTGTCTTCGGAGAAAAAAAAAGGTTGTGGCTCTGTGCTTGATTTCTTTTCTTTTCTGTCGAATCACGTCTTGACGTTTGAAAATTCGTCCGACTTGCGAAACTTGCTTTCCTCGAATTTTCACGAAATCTGTGCAAACTTTCCTTGCCATTGAATGTCTATTGCAATCAATCTGTCAAATCGTTCCAGTGTAAATACAAAAAAAAACAGTTCTGCGATCAGCTGAAAGGCTTTGCAAATTGTGTGCTGAAAAATTAAAAAAGAGCAACAATCGCATTGAAATTCGAGAGGAAAAGCTTCTTCTTGAAATTAATAGTCAGCGTAGACGATATAGTTTTAATGCAATTGTTTATCGACTCCAAATTGTTTGCAGCCATTATCAATTTAGTGCACAGTTTCCCTTGCTCATTTTGTGGCACTAAGCGAGGGTGTCATTAAATCGATTGTATTGTAAGATAGGGAGGATTAGTTGAGTTTCTATTGTAAGCAAACAAATCTTGACTACAAGTTCTAGAATCTAGAATTTTTAGGCCACTCAGTCTGTTTCATCAGAGATAAAGCCGTGCCATACTATGTCTTGTAAAAGTAACAGCAGAGCTGTTCCTTTATGTTTTGTTTGAGTTTTTATATAGAGTGCCTTCATGATGAAGGAATCGCCAATGTTTCCAGAAAAGCTTCCAATTTTTTTTTTAATTTCAATGAAGGGAGGTGTCATGCAATAAAATATAGTTTTCAACAAAGTAAATTCAATAATAGAATGTTCAAAATTATCGAGTGATGCATGTGAGCATGGGAAGAGATTCTTAGTTATAACCCACGATATTCTTGGAAAATGCCTGGACTTCTTTGATGTTTGACCCATTTTTTAAACATGGCGAATAATATTTGTTGCACTAAGTGAGTTGGTCCTCAAACGGGGTTTCCATCAAGAACATAATGGAGGGAGATTTGTATTAGAGAAATTTGAGGCACTATGTGAGGGTGTCACTAAATCAAGGGTCGACTTTTCTCTTTCCGGCTGCACCCTTTTTTAGAGTTCTTTTTATGGTTAAAAACATTTGGCTTAGAATAGTTTAAATACATGTTGAACTTTGTTATTCCGGGTCTGTAGGAACTTTACGACAAATTAAGAGCTATTTAAGTAGGAAATACTCTTCATGGAAACGAGGGCTTCTTCCTTTTCCTTGCTAACGATTGCTCCAACTTCGAAAGCGCAGTTATTTGCAGAAATTCCTTTAGATAACGCGTGCACACAAAGTTCCGCTATTTTCGGCGCCTAATTACCTCGGCTTTCGTTTCGCGCGGAAGAAGAAGCTTGAAAGGAAGCGTTCGCAAAATAACTACGTCGTAAAAAAAAAGAAATATGCAAGCATAAAAAATAAGTAAATACGACGCAGAACGCAGGAAGAAAAAGTAGCTTTGAAAGTGAAATTGCTGGCTCTAGTTTCCCCGAGTTGGGAGAGGGAAGAAGTGCATTGGCGCCAGGCAAGGGAGGAGATGTCGACGTTACATCTTTGCGGTTGACGAGTCGACGGGAACCAGATCAGTTTCACGGTCCGAGCTCGTCGTCCTTGCGGAAATCTCGACAGCAAAAAAAAAAAAAAAAAAAAACGAAAGATGGCGATATTTTCTCTCCCTCCCATCTGAATATTCTTCCGCGTTTAGTTTGTTTAATCGGATGAGGTGCTCGATAGCAGATGTTTCGAAGCATCACCGATGATTGTTTGAGTGATAAAATTTCCGACTGTTCGTCGACCTCAAAAATTTACGAAATGCAGTATTTTTTAAATGCAATTGCGCTATTCTTAATAGTGCATTTGTGCATTGTCTTCTTGTAACTTTAAACTTTAAACTTCTGCGAAACATCCGCGATGTTCTCGAAATTTATCTGGGTAAATTTCATTCGTTTGCTAAAAGCCCCCCCCCCCCCGCCGAAATTGCTTATTCTTTCAAGTTGCGCTACAAGGAATGTTATCAAAAAGAAGCAATTCGTCAATACAGTGCCTTAAAATGTAGTTCCTGTGGTCGAAAAGTTTTTGACGAGGCGAAACCCCTGAGATCAATGCCGTAATTTAAATTAATTACATCTCGTCCATCGACTATCATTTATTACTTGGAAAACTTTTTGGTCACCAATTGCCACTCTACATTATCTAGAACAAATTTTACATTCAGCATCACATATAGAAATATTGTAAAGATCAGAATTTTTCTATCGAACTACAATGTGCTTGTCAGCTTGAGGAGGTTCAGCAAGATTTCAAAAATATTTGGTACAACTTGTATCGCTGAAAATAAATAAAACATGCAATCTAGGCTTACGTTTACTTTCTCCGCAATGGGAACTGAACCTTTCAATACATTAATAAAGGATGCCTTTACGAGACTCTAATGATTCAAATAACGATTTAAGTTTTACAATAGCCTCAGTGTTATTTTGACATTCTTTGGATCAGAGAAATATCTGCAAAAAATATGATTTCCGTGTGATTCAAATTTCGCTCTAAATAGCTAAAATGAAAAAAATTCTTGAAAGCTCATCGTGCGTTTTCAGTCTAATGTTTTTGCATAAAATGGAGGAACTTGCATTTCGAGGGCATCCATTTAATCGCTCACCATCCGGTTAATGGCCCATATTTAATCACTAGGACTTTTTGCCTTCCGTCACCAGTGGTAAAGTTCTTCCGACATCTCAAGGCAATGCATATGAATGGCTGGCATTGAAATGACGAGATTCGGTCAAGAAATTTACGATAGTCGTCCGAAAAATTTTAATTTCTGTCGGAATATTTGCACGGGAGAGTGAATTCGAAAGCGCTCGTGAAACTTAACGATTTTGAACCATTTTGTAATTTTCTTTCTCGTAGGAAAATTTCAGAATATATTCTGTTGGTACTCGTGGTTGTATAGCAATATCTGCCATAGCCAGTAGTTGGAAATTTATTTTTCCAGGTCTGAAAAAATGATCTTCGTATTCCGCTGAAGCGTCTTGTGGCTTTCTCGGTTTGGAGGCATGCTCGGTAATCAATCCTCGTTGCGCCGAATGAAAAGCCGCGTCATCGAAAAAACCCTGCCTGTCATTACGTGGGACTGGCTCGGTTTTTGTCTCGTCTTATTGCTCCCATTGATAAAGTACTTACAAGGGCTATTTCATAAGTTTTTCCAGTCTTATGGTTACTTTTTTTCAAGTCTTATTGGATTACCAAAGCGTTTTCGCAGAGTCATTAGACTGAATTTGATAATTTGATCCCGATCATTTTTCTCTCTCCCGCGGGTTGAAATGAGCAGAAGACAGAGAACTGCATGTGTCATTCGGTAACTGTGGGGAATGAAGGTTCGCTTGTCACAATTGCATGTTTTATCCATGAACGGAAATTTTATTTGCTGAAGAATGGGAAATTTGTTGAAGTAGCAGGGGAAAATTTCGTTGGTGAAGTGAATATCCTGTACTTTTCAAGGATCTTCCAAGTTCCAAGAAGAAAAGTAATTTAATACTGTATCTTTCTTTTTCTGTGCTTTCTTTTTCTTTTTTGATGCATAGCCAAAAGAGAATAAACGTAGGGACGCTTTTTGATACATTTGAGCATTCGATAACTCGAACCTCCCGAAGTTGAATCCCTTTCTAAGTCGAATTTTTTTTCGAGCCTCTTCTGAATTTCCTTAGAAACAATGCATCAAAAACCTCTCTAAACTCAAAGGCTCTTCCTCTCAAACCTCCGTGATTAAAATTTTCTGAGGTTTTTTGACGATTATTTTCCTGACACAGGAAAGAGAAAAGAAATAAAAAAGTAACTTGAAGTGTTTTGAGAGGAAGTGAAAGATTTATTAGGCAAATGAACCCCTGCCTCTGAGTTCAGCATCCTGTCAACTCATTTTGATAAGCACTTTAAGGTCCAGAGCATTACCAATTACATATCGTGTGAGGCTTCTATATTTTCCAAGACAAAAAATGCTCGTTTCCCTTACTCAAAACCTCTCTAACTTGAAAGATTCTTAAGTCAAAACCTCTCTAAGGTATTTTCTTCTTTCTGCTGGTCCCTTGAAATTTGAGTTACAGAGGTTCAACTGTATAATACATACGAGTATATGACAACTCAAAACTTTCGAGACAACATGAAAACAATTTATTTTTACTTAATTTCCTCGGTTGAAAACGTAGATATCTTAGAGGTTTTCAACGGAGAAATTTAAGTAAAAAATACATTTTCAAGGTATTGTCAACAGTTTTGAGCCATCCCTCGAATAGGTTGCTCTAGCCGAGGTGTTCTTTTCTCCATAGGGTTTATTTTTCCGGAGGGTTTCGGAATAATTTTCATCTGTGCTTTCCGCCCTGAATCCGCTGGAGCAAAACGCTTCCTCGTGACTTGAGATCACTCAGAAGAGAATCTTCCTTTGTGACCCAACACAAACGGTCATGGTTCGCTGACTTCGTTCAAGCGTTGCCGGCAAAGAAAACATCTTAGCCGAAAATTCCTCGAACAGAAGCTTCACTGAAAGATCATTGCCGAATTCTGATCGAAAAGAAAGAATAACTTCGTATAGATTCCAAGAAATTTCCATTTTCATGAAAAATAATCGAAGTTGCGGCAGCTGTGGAAACCCGGAAGCTGCCACCAGATATTTTCGAATGAATTGCGCAAATAATCAATTTTACGACGAAAATTTCGCGGAGAACCTTATTTTTTTTATCGCGGAATTGTTTCATTATTCTGCGGAAGTAATCGTCTCGGCGATCATTCCATCGAACTTGAATTTGTGTGCTGACACCCGGTTCCCATTCGCAGAAACCTCTTCATCCGTCCGCGTTGGCAGCTTTCTTTTGACGCGTTCTGCTTGTCAATCTTGACCGGAAACCGGGTTCAAATGACCCACTATGCATTGCCTTACCCTGTGGGGGGTGTTTTATTTTAAGCCAGGTAAAATAAAAATAAAATCCCGCCGTTGATGATCCCGACGAAGGCGTCGACTTTGTCCGTGTGAGCAAGGCGAGTTTGGATCTGATGCGTGGCCCAGAAAGATACTTATCTTCCGAGTGCCTTGAGCACAATGCGCGGATAGATTCGGTGTCCCGGACGCTGTTTCTAAACGCCGTTAGCTTTGTTGCTTTTGTTTCACCCGAGTTGGACGTCATCTGGCCTTGAATCTCAACACCTTATACCGGATTTACGTGTTCATATTACGCCATTTTTTTCGATTTAGGCGCCAGAAATCAGGGTGCGTCGTAGAAGTGGTGAAAGTGGTCGCGTTTCAAACTCCACGCTGACTCGTTACTTCACCGGATGGCACAAAAGGTAAACTCTTTCGCATGATTTACCGTATAACTTCAACGCATTAAACTACAGTATTTATGTACCCATGAGGATACGGTGGAAATAACATTTCAACTATTATAAAAGCGGAAAAGCGACTCCACCCAGGGTGTAAATCTGAAACTAGCATTTATTTTTCGTCTTGACGTATTTTTCGAAGAGTGGCGTGATACCGATGACAATAATGATATTTTTGCAAAGATTACATTTGCGTGAGAGAAAATTACTCACGGCTTTTATTCACAATTTGTCGCCAACATGAGTTGTACCATATTTCAGGAAAAAATATTACTGTACTTCGCAGTACACAGTTGGGATATCAAATTTGGAATTTCGTTGGTTCACCAATGAAAATGGATCCTCGGTATACTGTTCAAGCACGTCACAGTGGGGTCTCAGTTTCGCCGGCAAAATTGTTTGTACACTTTTAATAGGAGACAATTTGAAGGTCGATGAAGTCTTTGGCCGCATTTCTGTAAATTTTGTGTCCCATAATTTGGAACTGTTTGGCGTGAATCTACTTGCTGCGAATATTATGGTTACAGAATTTGAGTAACACCCCGAATTTTGCGAGTTCCATTAATACAGGAAGACCCCGACGCCCCGACATAAGGAAGATTCGACTTAGGCATGCTTTGAACTTGAAAAAATCTGCGCCGACATCTGAGCAATATCTCGACATGCGAACACTTTTCCAACATTTCTAGAAATACTGTATAGGAAATTTTAATTTTTAAAAAGTTGGATATCTCTTGAACAAATTGAGCTACAGTATTTATATTTCCGAAAATTAAAAATAGATTTCATCACAAAATTACTCAAATTTAGAATAAAAAAAGATAAGTTTTTTTCATTCTTTTTGAATATTTTCTGTGCACTGTGTGGTAATATTACTGTAGTATTTTTATTGCTTTTTGGGGTCCTTTTTCAATCCAAAAAGTCAGATTCTGCGTACAGTTTTTACACGCTGTAGTTAGTATATTCAAGTTGTGAAACACATTTTGTTAAATTTTCTGGGGTTTTATTCTTAATTTTTGATAATTTGGAGAACCATTTGAATAAGCTCCCATTGAAATCAATGGGAAAACGAGATCCGACATTCGGACGTTCCGGCATAGGGACAAGAAGGTCCAAGCAACAAACAGGTCCGCATCTCGGGGTATCACTATTGTGGAAACAGTTGGATGCATTTGTGATGTAATTATGTTTGTGTATATTTTAAATCGGTTATGCCAGGGCTTTGCTTTGCTTTGCTTTGACTCGCTGATATTGATGGTCTCGTTCGACGTTTGACATCCTGGCGGTTATCCATAATTCATACTCCCATCACGAGGTTTTGTTGGAATAAGGTTGACCCAGGGGTGCAGGAGTACTTGCGCAGTATTTATTCTGCAATTGATGCCTTTGCAACGGTTTTATTGCAGTATGAATCTTCGCAGACAGCCAAACGTCGTATCTTGGTATGATTACAAACGTGAAGTATTCGAAGTTGAAGAAGCACCAGAGAAAACTTTGCTGAAGCGATCTCGAATACATGTTCTTTTCGACGGAGAAAAATTTGTTTCGGCCATTTAAAAAAATGCGTACTGTACAGGTATCTGTCAAAACGAAGAGCCGCCGACTTCAAATCGAAATGTTTGCCCGAGACGCTTTGAAACCAAAGTATCTGCTTAGAATACCGGAATAATTCAGAAAAGAAGACGAAATTCCGAACGTATAAAAAGTTGAGAAGCCACAAACATCGATACTTGATATAGTGGCCTTCTGCCGAAAATGCTGGGAAAGAAAGCAAATCTGTGGAAGTATCTTAGTCCAAAATTTATTTCCCGGAGCAAACGCCTTGAATAACCTTTGTGCTCCGCAATTTGAAAAATTTATAGGTTCGAATCAATTTTTATTTCCGATGCTCTGACGCACACAGCCAGCTTTTTTCAGAATGGGAATTTCTTTTCACGAATATCCCATTGGAGAATTGAGTTCCGCTATGAAAGGTAATGACGCTTTTTCAAACGCTCTTTCGTCTAATTCTGCAGTTCAAATTAAAGTGCGTGGGCCAATTATGCCGTTGCGGTTTTTTTACACGGAAGAAATGCGGGAAAAAATAAATCTGTGTAGAGGCGTAATTACACAGTGCCTCGTGAATCACGGGACTCCGCATATCTCAAACACGGTGCATTATTCGAATCGATGACCGAGCGGAAAGCCAACGAACGATCCTTTTTTAAGAAAGTTCCAGAGCGTGGCGAATCGGCGATCGGTTCGAGCGGGATTTGGTTAATTATCTCTGGAGGTCGGAAAA
>CAJPEX010005720.1:2088-15219 GCA_905338405.1 Notodromas monacha | reverse complement strand
ATCTCTTTGAGGGTTTTATTGCTGCCTCTTGTGTTTGTGCGCGCCAATTCTTGTTGGCGCGAATTACTCAGATTTCCATGTCACTTCGCGCAGGGGGTATTTTTCGCGGAAAATCCCCACAATTTTGAGACTAATCAAGGTTTTTTATTTCTGGTGACTTCGAAAAAATAAAATTTTGAAGATCACGATGATGTGCACCCAAAAATATATTCCTTAAAAAACGTACGTATATAAAATCACCCATGACGTGGACCCGTATTTTAACCTGTCAATTTTCGCAAAAAGATGTACACAGAATGCCGGAGGATGAGGTAAATTAATGAATCAGTTCCAACCTGGATGCTACAATATCAATTTAAGCAAATCAGCTTTCCTCGTGAAATGAAACCTACGAGTTCAGAAGGAAAAAATATTATGTCGACGCCTGGGATTCCACCACAGTACTTTTGAGCCAGTATTTTCAATCTTCACTTTCGTTCAATGAAGATCTCCTCATACTGTGTCTAAATTAAAGTGTGGCCCTTTATCGTTTTACAATGATGAAAAGTTATAAACCAAAGAAGATTTGCAACTGAGCTTTCCAATACTGTGTACTGTACAAAATCTTTTTTGATCGTAAGAACAAAATGATGAAAACAATATTCGTCGAGTAGACTCACGCTTTTTCAAGGTTTATGCGATGATTATATCCCAACATAAATCAGTAGTATGAGTTATTACCTCAATAAAAGGAAAATAGGTGACACATGATCATAGCTGTCCCATGATTTAAGGAAGTAATTCAAGAAAACACAACTGTATAAGCCACTAAAATGGCAAGCTTCATCAGAAAATATTACCGACTATTGAAAAACATGTACTCGTACATACTGTTTGGAATGTTTTTAAGAATAAATAGATTGAAGAAATAAATGAAACTAAGTAATTTAGTTTGACTACAACCATCAGGGTGAAATTCCACCCTATTATACCTAAGGTTGTTGTAATTCAAAATTCAGAAACACAAGCTAAAGCCTTGCAACTTTGCTAAAGTATTGCGTACAAGATCTTGGAATGGAATGATGAAAAGGGAGTGAGTGTGAAAAAATTTAGTAGATTAAAAAATTAATCTAAAAAACCACGTTTTCAGAAAGCAAAAAATAACCTTAAACGTGGTGTGCATCTATTTCATTTGTATTTCACTTCTTTTCTGGACAAACAAACAGACAAGAAAGTGAGTTAATAAAAACGTGTTAAAAAATTAAAAAGGAAAACGGCAAGCTTCAAGGATAAATAACAGTTTTAAAGTTTCCAGAAATTTGGCAATGATGAAAACCTTGCAGGTTTCAAGAAATAGGCATGCAAACCGAAGTTTCTCCCGGTTCTCATAAAGATGTATGAAGATGAGTTTTTTGTAGAATTCAGATTCCCGAGTTTGTTAATTTAGCGTAGCAAATTATACCTTGCCATTCATTTTCACGACATATACTACAGTAAGTTTCCTGCTGAAGGAATGAACAAAAAACAATAAGGTGATAATTGGCTTGTTTCGAGGATTGTGCTTGTTGTTTAGTATTTAGGGAAGAGTGAAATCCGTTCAAAACGGGTTCCTTTTACAAGGAAATGAATGTAAAAAAAGAGTACAGTGGATCACAGTTTAATTGCAATTAAGGAGCCATTTGGTCATTTGCAGGAGCAGTTCAGCCCCCATGAACGTGACTTTGTGAAATTAAAAAGAAAAAGAAAAACCTCTCCAAAGTGCCCAATTCACATTCAGAAGCAGTTCAACAAGTTTCACATAAATAGTTTCAGCGCTGTCGGATAAGAATTTTGTCAATTTTACCCACCTCAGTTTGAAAACTGAAACCGAGAGGGGTCTACTTTAAGATTATCCCAACGTACTGTAGGTAGGTTCGAATCTGAGGGTTGCCTGCAGCACGCGATGCCAACGCCGACGGACCTTCATGGGTTAGTTTCGCGATGCGGGAGTTTAATCGAACCCGCCGCATGGGACCCAAAGCCACACTGGGTTATATTGATATTCCCGGACTAACCTTCCCTCACTTTCATACATACGATGACCTTAAAAAGAGAAAAAAAAAGAAGGAATTTTGCCAAAAAATCGCCGGCGGTCGTTGTTTACGACCCGGTCATTTAAAAATCGTGCCAGAGTTCAGTAGGGGAACACTTTTGCTAACTGATGGCTAGCCCGGGGATACAAAAGCATTTTGCCTCACGGAAACGAGGAGGGAATTCAAAATTCGCCGGTCAATGGATTAAGATTTTGGACACGGCTTCATTATTATTCCGAATTTTGGGGGTCAATCCTAGACCCTGAAAAGTGCACGCTGTTCAATTTCGAACCTGAAAAACTGGGATACATTTGGACTCGGGGAACACGTGTTCGCGCGATCTCGTAAAAATCAAACATAAAATTGTCAAAGGTTCGAATCCACTTGAGAGGAATTTATTGCGCGATTTGAAGAATTATTCTTCGATCGGCAGAGGTTTTTTTTTTCTCACTGAAAATCGCATAATTTCGCCAGAAGATCAGAAATCTCATTTCGCAGATGATGCATTTCATTAAAATTCTACTGCGAATCTCATCAAAGCTTCCACAAGAAGTCCTCAGGATTTCTTCGCAGTACTTGAAGTTTTCCTCTTCCCGGATTAAAATTTTCTCGGTCCAAGAATGAGATGAAAATTAGCTAGCTGATCCACGGAATTTATCAATTGTTATGGCTTTTGCTAATTCAAAAAACCAAAAGCCGAGTCGAAAGTCGTTGAGAACCTTTTTAAAAGAAGATGAACTGAGCTATTCTTGTCCGCGATTATATATCGTAAACCTCGGTTGAGGTTGAATATCAAACCTCTGGTTATGACGGTTAGTCACGGTTACGGTTTTTTTTTTGCTCACTATTTCTGGCACGCAAAAAAAAAATCAGAGTACCAAAGAGTTTCCGTGTACAGTACAGTACTTACATGGAGATGATGATTATGTTGTTGATGAAATTTTTTGTGGGTCAGAGGATTCGAAGATCATGGAATTTCAAATCAAGTGGTCGGGTTTGTTCAAACGGTTGCACAATGGTAATTATTATCTTTGATTTATTGAAGACTCTTTAAAATATATTGTATACCAATTTAACGTCTCGATTATGTAATCAGTCATTATCATGTTTGCATACGTTTTCGTTGTATTTTAAGGTTATGGAAAATTGGTTAACGTCGATTGATTTTAAGAGAATTATTTGGTTATTTCTCGGTGAAACAATTCTTTGAAAAATTCTTTACTGACATGCCAAGCTTGTTCCAGGCAAATTCAACGTGTTAAATCAATGCAGATTCGATTTTTTGGTGAGACCACTATAACGCAGTAAAGGGCAGAAAATGTACATCATTATCATGCTACGGCATGAAATTATCGTGATCATGTCTCCCGAGCTTTATTGCTGAAAGCCGTTGATGAAATTTCGGAGGAAAATATATTTTCGCCGAAAAAAAGAAAAGAAATAGAGTTTTTCGACAAGCACTTTCATAGTTAACTCCCGAAGTGGTTGGGTCATTTCGTTGGACATTGAAAGGAGAGGAAAGCACTGAGTAGGAAATGCTCTTGGCCGAAATTACCCCGGAAATGGGGTCCCAGCGAAAAACATTAGCTTAAAGAAAAAAATAGAAATAAACATAAAATAAAAACCGAGGATAGGAGCCCTTCCGAGCAAAAGAACGCCTTTCTAGTGTCGCAAAGTGCAATTTATGTGGCGAACTCATCCTTACGTCACGCTTTAATCATTCGGCAAAAATAACTTTGATGACCGAATTACGCATTTACCATTATACTGTCCTTAAATTAGTCAACTTGAAATTATAAATTATTCACAGTACTATGAAGAGGGAAATTATTAATATATACACGGACGGAAAATGACCGTATTTTACTACTGATTTATATGATCACCGGACAATAAACGTTGTTTTTTTGGACGTTGGAATTTTTTGTGTTACTCTGAAAAAGTACAAGCCCTTTTTAGCACTTTTTTATGGTCTGCTTTCTACTTGAAGTCCACGTTTCGTATGCAGTATATGAGAGAACCCTTTCGAATTAAAAAATTCGTAAATGAATAATTTAATTTTGTAAATTATATTCATTGATGAAAATTTTTTCTAACCTCTATCAACCCGACTCAAGATTTTGACAGATTTTTCGAAGGTGTGATGGTCATTTCTAAAACGAAATTTTGCCGTATGCAAAGGGATTTGATGTCCAATTTTGCCTCCAAAAAGAAAACAAAGTGTCTGGTGGAAGCATAAATTGAATCTAAAATTTCCCCTAAATTTTGTACGGATGAGAAATCCACAAAAATTCAACTTCGATGAACTCATTTAAATGGGATTTAAGCTGATACAACATCTAGCACAAAAAGAATATGCAGAAGACATAACTTTGATCTAGAAAAAAAGTCGAGTTTTCGCGCAATTTTTTTCCTTCGATATGTTTTCCAGCCTGACTCAAGCTGAACATCCCGACGGAAATTGCTCAAATTCGTCGTCATTTCAAAGTCAAAATATTTTTAATACGTTGAAGATTTTATATCCGCTCGCTCGTGTCTGCAAAAAAAAAGTTCCGAGGCAATTACCTGAAAAAATACTAGGAATTTCGGGGACAGTGCAAGCTTTCCCGAATAATAAATTTAAACATCTTCCTTCTACTTTTGACGATATTGATCGTCCGCCAAGTAAAACAAAAAGAAAAATAAAGCACTTTTATGACCACCGACAAGACACCGCTTCGAAGGCCATTGTATTTTCCGGCTAAACATCGACATTATTTGATCGGCCTGAACCACGTTGAAACAGCTATTGTTGCGAGGCTGTTCAATCATTAATACAATCATCAAACTCGGGGCTTACGGACGTGAAGTTCGCAAACATCGCCGCTCTCAATCACCTCGTTAAGGCCTCTTTGACAATCGATCCAAAAAACCCACCTTACAAAGACTTGGAAAATAAATAAAGAAACACACACATAGCAGTTTATCATCAAGTGATGCATCGAAGAGCCGAAAACTACGCTTGTAACAAAACACCCATCGTATTTCTTCCTTTTACTGTCCCATTTATTTTTTATTTTGCATAGTTGACGAGCCTGAAACAATTCTTGGTGCTCGAAAGAAAGAATAAAGGCAACCTTTTTTTTGCTGAGTTCCCCGGGATTCGTCGTTTATGCGAGTTCAGTGTGAGCATTATGCATTAAAAACCCTGGGAATTTGTCCGGATGTCGCCGACGAAGAACGCCTGCTGTCAAATACGTCATGCACAATGCCGGTGTATATACTGTACATATAGTGGTGGATTGATTTCCAAAAGTTATAAAAAAAAAAAGCTAAGTTAAGCAACATCAAAGCACATCCAACACTCGAATCTGGGGCGAACGGCTTCATAAGGTTGACATTTTTAAAATTAAAACTGCGAAGAAAATGCATAATGAACAGAAAGTTTATAGCTTTTGTTAAAATAAAATACTAACATTTATTTTGGAAATACGCCTGCTGTGAAATACGACTCACAAAACGCCGGTGTAGCGGTAAATTCATTTCCTAAAATTATAAAAAAATGCTGAGAATATTTTACGAAGCTTTCTAGCATCAAAGCAGTTCCAACACTCGAATCTGGGACAAACGGCTTCATGAGACTTTGACATTTTCGAAATTAAAACTGCGAAGAAAACTGCGCATAAAGAACAGAAAGTTTATAGCTTTTGCTAAAAAAAAAACTTACTGCACTAACATTTATTTTGGATATACGCCTGCTGTGAAATACGACATTCAAAACGCCGGTGTAGCGGTAAATTCATTTCCAAAAATAAGAAAAAAATTCTGAAAATATTTTACGACGTTTTCTAACATCAAAGCAGTTCCAACTTTCGAATCTTCGGCAAACGACTTCATCATAAGGCTTGCAATTTTCATGATTAAAACTGGGAAGAAAACGCATGAGGAACATAAAGTTTATACATTTTGTTCAAGAAAGATTATGGGAAAAAAACGCCTGCTGTCGAGTACGTCAAGCACAACGCAGATGTGTGGACTTATTTCCAAAAAATTAATTTAAAAATGCTGAGAATATTTTTCAAATTTTTCCTACATTGAATCACTTCCAACACTCGAATATGGGACGAAAGGCTTCATAAGACTTGCAATCTTTGCATTAAACTGACAAGAAAACGCATGAGCAACAGGCAGTTTATATATTTTGCTAAAAAGAGGCAGTCTGCAAAATAAAATAGATTCTGATATGAGAGAGGGGGTAGTGCTTTTGTCAAATTGTCAAAATTAACAAAATAAATAACTGCTTTTCATTTGAAACGTAATCGGCTCCCAGTAAAATTCCATGGTCTGAATCTCAATTATGTTTCGATAATTGACTTGGAAAGATCGCGATAAATTTCAAAATAAAAACCTATTTTTCATGGAATGAGACCATGCATTCGACAATTCCGGAGGTGTGAAAAGCTTGGATGAAAGTAACTTTGACTATACACTATTTTTGGAATCCGTGTGCAGACGAATCTCACAGCGAAACGCACAAACTGTGATGCGCACAAATCACAAATCAATGCACATTTCAAAGATATAAATCTATATAATGCACAACTTTCCCATCGATCGAATAATTCATCTAAATCCTCGGGAAATGTTTTTCTGCATCGACAACTACCCCGAAAATTCCTGCGGGGGTCAAATCAATAATAAGCCCTCCCCGCCAGCGAACAATATGCAGGGGACATTCTGCGCGCTGATTGGACATCACACCGTGTTTAATCAGAACTTGGTGCAATAATTGATGACACGTATAGTGGAGGGGAAAATCGATTGCAGGGAACAAAAGCCTTGATTGATTGTTTCTCTGGCACAGCAAACNGGGAAATGTTTTTCTGCATCGACAACTACCCCGAAAATTCCTGCGGGGGTCAAATCAATAATAAGCCCTCCCCGCCAGCGAACAATATGCAGGGGACATTCTGCGCGCTGATTGGACATCACACCGTGTTTAATCAGAACTTGGTGCAATAATTGATGACACGTATAGTGGAGGGGAAAATCGATTGCAGGGAACAAAAGCCTTGATTGATTGTTTCTCTGGCACAGCAAACCGTGTGAGACGAAGGAACAGCTATGGGGCTCTGCATTCCTTATTCATCACCAGCAGTTTTGTTGACGACATTGATCAACCAAAATTGTTTCGATTCCCCTGGATCGAAAGTGTCAGACAATGACTGGTGTTGATCCACGGGAGAGAAACGCGGACCGAGTGAATAAATTCCGCGTCTTTTCATGTCATAGCAGGGTAATTATCGTGCCCAATTTCCCATATCAAGCGAGGCTCATTTTATTTATTATTTATTTTTATTTGCCATAATTCTAATATTCCCCTATTTGCATACAGAAACATGTTCCCACTTGCGGAAAATTAACAAGTCATAGTTTGGGATACGGACAAATCGAGACAGAAAATTCAAGAGTGGACAAGTGGAAACAGAAAATTTGAGACCGAGACAATATAGAGGCAGGAACAATTTGAGAGATGGAAAAATTGAGTCAAAAAATATCTTCATGAGGAGAGGAATCTGCTTAGATTGGTTCAAAGATTTGAGTTTTTCTTTGATGGGGAAAACTCTCGCTTATTGGCAGTGATGATGGGCAAAAAGGTGAAACGCCCTGATAGATCATGGATTTTTCACCAAATGGTGCAATTTTTGTTCATTTTCACACGTCAAGCATAAGATACATTTTGTCTCAAAATGTATCTGTCTCAAAATTTCTTGAATTCTCAAAATTTATTTGTTTCAATTCATCCATGTCTCAAATTGTCCCAGTCTTCAAAAGTTTCCTTCTCAAATTGTTCATGTCTCAAAAAGTTTCTGTCTAAAAATTTTCACTGTTTCCGAAAGTATCTGTCTTGCATTTTTTTGTTCATTGTCACACCTCAAACATAAGACAATTGGGAGAAACACAGTCAAGTCATTTTGTCTCAAAATGTATCTGTCTCAAAATGTGTCTGTGTCAAAATGTATCTGTCTCAAAATGTATCTGTCTCAAAATGTCTTGAAGTCTCAAAATGTCTTGAAGTCTCAAAATGTATTTGTTTCAATTTGTCCATGTCTCAAAAAGGTTCAGTCTCAAATTGTCACAGTCTTCAAGAGTTTCCTTCTCAAATTGTGCATGTCTCAAAAAGTTTGTGTCTCAAATTTTCCCTGTCTCCAATAGTAACTGTCTCGATGTGACCCTGTCTCAAATTATCTGTCTAGATTTGTCATAGATCCAGACAGTTTTGATCATGATGGCATTGATCAAGATGTGTCAATTTTTGGCATTTATTATGCGAAAGCAATAATTCAAACTGGCAGAAATTCTGATGAAAAGCTATGACGCGTTTTTGGATGAGGATGGAACTTGACTGCTGAAGCCTTCTGCAGATTTCAAAATAAATTTCCGTCTATTCATTAAGTACGCATTATCTATAATTATTGCCAATAAAATACAATAAACGTTTTGGTTACTCACCCGAAAAGTTCAGGATGGTGTTGGTGGAAATGCATTGTGGAAATTCGCCAATCCATTTTCCACGGGAACAGTTGAGGACATGACTGCCAATAAATTGGAATGCTCCGACGATTTGGCATCTTGCGACGATCCAGTCTCCTTCGGGAATCAAGGAGTCGAAATATTTCTGCAAAAAGATAAAGTTCATTCAATAATTGTCATTTTATTTTATTCGTAGAAAAAAGTCGAATGAAAAAAATCTCCTTCAGGCATAATAAAATCGATCGAGTATCAATCTAGAATCAACTATACGAGATATGTCTAAAAAATCAAGGTCATAAAAGCATGGATTTGTATTTGCAGACAAATTTTGAAAAAATATTTTGCGGACCGGCAAATTTTCATGACATTTTCTGCAGACCGGCAAAGTTCGATTCACTTTTTCAAGACCAGGAACATTTTTTAATACCTGCCATGAAGTCCTCAGAACAAAACTTGTATTGCAAAAATTAAGTGAAGAACCAAGAAGCAGCTATAAATTGGAAATTCTTTTTAAAAAAAATGCTGAGCTTCAAGAAAGGCTTCTCAGATTTAAAACTGAAAACAATATATTTCAGGCAAGTGAAGACATGTCTGAAGCGTAAAGTGTAATAAGAAGAAAAGCTAACTCTTATTTTTCTCACACAAAATTTTCACAGCCATTTTTTCCAAAATTTCGGATAGTTAAGGATAAACGGCTTCATTGCTACCTTCTATAAGTTTAAGAAGTTTTTCCAGCGGACCGGCAAAAAAACTTCTGCGGACCGGCATTGGTCCGCGGACCACAGGTTGAGGAACATTGTTCTAGAATATATGACGAGTCCATGACCACAACCCAAATATTTCAACAATTCGAAGATCAAAGAAAAACCACGTCAGAAATATCTCCCCCAGCAGATATTCTGGAATTCCTATTTATTTCACGAAATTTCATAGACTTGTCTGGTTCAGAGAGATTTCTTGGAAAGTCTAAAAGAGGAACCCATGTTTCCGCCTTGCCTAGATCCTCCTAGCTCCACTCCAGACTTTCCAGGAGCCGGAAACACTGCTCGCAAATACGAGGGCTCTAACAAAAGTTCTCGGAATAGAAATAAAAATGGCGTATAATCGAGCTGATAATAATCATTCTTTAAAGAAAACATATTCTTTGGCACACACAAAAAATCAGGCATGTGTGGCAATTTTTTTTTCAATGTTTTGCAAAATTCACCCTGGCAGAGTTTTGCTCTCCATTCAACAAATGAGGCACCCTTCCTGCAATTTTTTTTTTAGCCCAGGTTTCCCCGCAAAATTTTTCAAATCAACCTGACATTAATTCCAAGAGTTGTCCAGGTCTTCCAAGGTAATTCCGCCATTTTCATCAACAGCCGCCTTCACAGCTGCCAATGTGATGGCTGTGAAGGCGGACATAAGAAGACATAGAAGACCTGGAGGCAACCCTTGGTATTAATGCCACTTTTATTTCAAGAGTTCTATTGGGGAAAAATGTGCCTCAATATAATTTGGTGTTGAGTGCTGATTAAATGATAGTAAAACACGTTGATCAGTCTGGGACAGGACCAAGATTCCAGTTATGAATTCCTAGTTTAAAAGGGGTGAAATTTATTTCAACCAATAATTGAATAAACAAGTTGATCAAACTCAACTCGCTGAATAACTTGGATACAGTAATTGGAATAACACAACTGAACTGATTCTGATGATAATATGAAAAAGAGCAGCTGATATACTGCTAATTACNCTTGAAGTCTCAAAATGTCTTGAAGTCTCAAAATGTATTTGTTTCAATTTGTCCATGTCTCAAAAAGGTTCAGTCTCAAATTGTCACAGTCTTCAAGAGTTTCCTTCTCAAATTGTGCATGTCTCAAAAAGTTTGTGTCTCAAATTTTCCCTGTCTCCAATAGTAACTGTCTCGATGTGACCCTGTCTCAAATTATCTGTCTAGATTTGTCATAGATCCAGACAGTTTTGATCATGATGGCATTGATCAAGATGTGTCAATTTTTGGCATTTATTATGCGAAAGCAATAATTCAAACTGGCAGAAATTCTGATGAAAAGCTATGACGCGTTTTTGGATGAGGATGGAACTTGACTGCTGAAGCCTTCTGCAGATTTCAAAATAAATTTCCGTCTATTCATTAAGTACGCATTATCTATAATTATTGCCAATAAAATACAATAAACGTTTTGGTTACTCACCCGAAAAGTTCAGGATGGTGTTGGTGGAAATGCATTGTGGAAATTCGCCAATCCATTTTCCACGGGAACAGTTGAGGACATGACTGCCAATAAATTGGAATGCTCCGACGATTTGGCATCTTGCGACGATCCAGTCTCCTTCGGGAATCAAGGAGTCGAAATATTTCTGCAAAAAGATAAAGTTCATTCAATAATTGTCATTTTATTTTATTCGTAGAAAAAAGTCGAATGAAAAAATCTCCTTCAGGCATAATAAAATCGATCGAGTATCAATCTAGAATCAACTATACGAGATATGTCTAAAAAATCAAGGTCATAAAAGCATGGATTTGTATTTGCAGACAAATTTTGAAAAAATATTTTGCGGACCGGCAAATTTTCATGACATTTTCTGCAGACCGGCAAAGTTCGATTCACTTTTTCAAGACCAGGAACATTTTTTAATACCTGCCATGAAGTCCTCAGAACAAAACTTGTATTGCAAAAATTAAGAGAAGAACCAAGAAGCAGCTATAAATTGGAAATTCTTTGAAAAAAAAATGCTGAGCTTCAAGAAAGGCTTCTCAGATTTAAAACTGAAAACAATATATTTCAGGCAAGTGAAGACATGTCTGAAGCATACAGTGTAATAAGAAGAAAAGCTAACTCTTATTCTTCTCACACAAAATTTCAACAGCCATTTTTTCCAAAATTTCGGATAGTTAAAGATGAACAGCTTCATTGCTACCTTCTATAAGTTTAAGAAGTTTTTCCAGCGGACCGGCAAAAAATCTTCTGCGGACCGGCGCTGGTCCGCGGACCACAGGTTGAGGAACATTGTTCTAGAATATATGGCGAGTCCATGACCACAACCCAAATATTTCAACAATTCGAAGATCAAAGAAAAACCACCTCAGAAATATCTCCCCCAGCAGATATTCTGGAATTCCTATTTGTTTCACGAAATTTTATAGACTTCTCTGGTTCAGAGAGATTTCTTGGAAAGTCCAAAAGAGGAACCCATGTTTCCGTCTTGCCTTGATCCTCCTAGCTCCACTCCAGACTTTCTACCAGCCAGAAACACTGCTCGCAAATACGAGGGTTCTAACAGAAGTTCTTGGAATAGTAATTAAAATGGCGTATAATCGAGCTGATAATAATCATTCTTTAAAGAAAACATATTCTTTGGCACACACAAAAAATCAGCCGTGTGTGGCAATTTTTTTTTCAATGTTTTGCAAAATTCACCCTGGCAGAGTTTTGCTCTCCATTCAACAGATGAGGCACCCTTCCTGCAATTTTTTTTAGCCCAGGTTTCCCCTCAGAATTTTTAAAATCAACCTGGCATTAATTCCAAGAGTTGTCCAGGTCTTCCAAGGTAATTCCGCCATTTTCATCAACAGCCGCCTTCAGAGCTGCCAATGTGGTGGCCAATGTGATGGCTGTGTAGGCAGACATATGAAGGCATAGAAGACCTGGAGGCAACCCTTGGTATTAATGCCACTTTGATTTCAAGAGTTCTATTGGGGAAAAATGTGCCTCAATATAATTTGGTGTTGAGTGCTGATTAAATGATAGTAAAACACGTTGATCAGTCTGGGACAGGACCAGGATTCCAGTTATGAATTCCTAGTTTAAAAGGGGTGAAATTTATTTCAACGAATAATTGAATAAACAAGTTGATCAAACTCAACTCGCTGAATAACTTGGATACAGTAATTGGAATAACACAACTGAACTGATTCTGATGATAATATGAAAAAGAGCAGCTGATATACTGCTAATTACATTTAACCTTCACAAGGTTTTACTGCTAGAATCAGAGCAGAAAAGATATTGTCAAGTATGCTGTGGTGCCAGGATGTTCCTGATTTTGAGTCAGGGGGAATTACTTTTTACTTCTAGGAATTGAGTACATTACTTTACATGGCATGCATGCCCAACAAGTTCTGAGGGGAAAGCTGGGCTGCAAAAAAAAAACAAAACTTCAGGAAGGGTGCCTCATCTGGTGAGGGGAGGAAAACACTCTGCCACGGGGAATTTTGCAAAAAAATTCAAAAAATGGTCAAACAGGCTGATTTTTTTTTGGCGCCAAAAAATATATTTTCCCCGAAGAATAATTATTTTCATTTCTATTCCAAGAAATTTTGTTAGAACCCTCGTATATACTGTATATACCGTATACATATACACAGTTCAATTGAACAAACATGACATCAAAGGCTAAATTCCGAATTTCCAGGCAAGTCATTACCGAGTCCCAGTCCCATCAAAACCCCTCCATTATTCCAACAATTCCGAATATCCCCGGCGAAAGCCGCGAGTTTGTCTGACAATCTTCCCCCCCCCCCCCCCCCCCCCCCCCCCCCCCCCCCCCCCCCCACCCCCCC
>CAJPEX010005719.1:4535-15219 GCA_905338405.1 Notodromas monacha | reverse complement strand
CAAGAACGCATCAAGGACATTTCTGAGGAATCTGCAACAGACTGAGATATTCTGTACAACTGATAATACTCAGTTAATTTTCTCAGGGTCTGCATGCAGCAGAAGTTTCATTTACAGTGGCTTTACACATATTGTCATCATATAATTGAGGGAGTCCTGTAACATGTTAAGAATACCCTGGCCTCATTGTGATTTTCTACACTCGTAAAGGGTTGGGGACCAACCATCGTTGGTTTAGTAAAGTGTAACAGACCAGGTACCAGTAAGGAGAAGACTGACAGGTCCAAAGGAAAGATAAGGTACACGTCAGTGTGTGGACAGAACAGCATCCAATGAATGTCCAAACACTCTCATGGTGCTCATTGCTGGTTTGGAATACTCTGTTGTTGGACAAACTGGGATTGAATTAAAATTGCACTCCTGCCTTTGCATAGAGAAGTAGATTCATTCGCATCACCCAGGCCATAACCTCAATACTTCTTGACTTCAATTATCTTGATGAATAAACACAGAAAGGAAGAGAAGATTGAAATCAAAGAAGACATTCAACGCGTTCATCATTAATTTTAATCCTTCCTTCTTTGGCAGTTTAGGATAAAACTGAACTATTGAACTTTACGTGATTATACATATACTAGTTATAAATTTTTATGTATTTTTGTCAGTTTTGGACCGGTTCGAGTTATGAAGAACTGAAGTTAATAGAGTTACTCATTTGTGTCTTAAATTCAAAAGATTAAAAGCAAAGATGACATTCAATGCGTTAATCATTGATTTCAATCCTTCTTTGGTAGTTCAGGATAAAAAATATATTGATAACTTAACAATGTGCTAATATGTATATGATCAATATTTAAAAATACATAAAACAGTCAAAACCTGGCCATAAGCTCAACACTTTTTGACTTCAATTATCTCAATGAGTGAACACAAAAGTGCAGAAAAGATTAAAAGTAAAGAAGACATTCAATGCGTTTATCACTGATTTCAATCCTTCTTCGGCAGTTCATGATAAAAAATATATTGATAACTTAACAATGCGCTGATATGTATATGATCAATATTCAAAAATACTGTACATAAATCAGTCAAAACCTGGGCACAATGTAATTCCGCGTTATATCAAAAATTGGAGAAATGCACCAAAAATTCAAGAGTTATTCTTTGAAATACAGTATGAAACTTGCTTCAATAGTTGAAAATACTTTTCTCCAACGCCAACCTGAATTTTTCAATATTTCAAATTAAAAAAAAAAACTTTATTAATAGCAAAAGCTCATCAACATAAATACTGTATTGCAAATGCACATAGGTCTTATTTATCAGATAACAAAACCGGACAAAAGGCAAGGATATCCGGAATAATAACTAGGGGATGGTAACAACCATTCGCACACTGAAAAAAAACAAAACAAACAAACATATGAACCACATGCCAGAATAAAACAAAGTACTGTAGGTATAAAAAATAAAACAAAAGAAAATAAGGAGGTGGGGGGTATACCTGGGACTGGACAACATCAAGCCGACAGACGGACGAGGCTCTCGGCATCCCGCCGCTGCCGCCGCCGCCGCCACTCTTGTCTGACGGACACGGGCCGGCGTCCTTTTTGGCGGTGGCGTGCTGCTGGTGGCTCCAGCTGGCGGCGAACCGATGATTGTGTCGGCGTGCCACGCCTGAACCCGGGATCGACGCCGACCGACTCGACTTGAAATTATCCACCTTCGTCCCGACAAGCAGGCACTAAAATAAAAAACTTTTTAAAAAAAAAAGTCCGTCACAGCCGTGTTTTTACCTCTCCTTGGGTTTAAGCTTCTTGGGTCCCTTGTGCCTTTCTTTCCCGCTGTAAATTTTTACGGAGTACGAAAATCAATAAAAACACGACATTTTTTTTTTCTTCTACAAAGCATTCCTAAAATATTCTCGAATTAAACATTTTCATGCTTCTCCATGCATACAGTGGGTCCCCGTATCACGAGACACACGTGCGACGAAAATTTCGCATTCCAAAAATTTTTATAGAGGTGACAAAGTGACTTCACACAACGAAATTGTTTCAAATAAGAAAATGTATGGTCGAAAAACGATAGAATTCCATGACATTTTCGGGAAAAAATTAGAAAAGGATCACTCAGTTGTGGTTCTTCTCGTTTTTAAATTTATCAAAACGTCTTTAAGTTCTGAACGTTGAGCAGTCTAAATGTAGTCAAAGTATGGTTAGTTTAAGTGTTAAAAGCGACTTTTAATGTGCTAAAAAACCAAAGAATACCTCAAAAAGTGCTTAGAGACCTTGTTTTTAAATCTCCTACAATAATCTTAAAGGATGTTTCGTATTAGGAAAATTCTATACGACGGTACGGATTAGTTTCTTCATGCAGAGACTCGCTGTGGAGTTGTTTTTTCAGGCTAAATTATTAACGCAATTATTGCCAAATTATTAACGCAATAAACATTTCCGAGAATTCTGATGTGATATTTTGAAGACTAAAACAGCCAGACCTCCAGAAAAAAGCAAATTACAGTGAGACCCCCACATGCGGAAACCTTGACATGAGGACAATTCAACATGGGTACATTTATTTTTTCAACAAAGAATCATAAAAAAAGCCCAATGTATAGACACTGACTCAAGATGAGGATATTGCATGATAAAATTGCCAATACATTTCACAAAAATTGACTTTTATTTGGCTTACTTGCAAGAAACAGATATTTCCAACCCTAAGATTTATGCAAGAAAAATTAATTTTCATTTCTCCCATCAATTTCCCATTCATTCAGCTAATTTAAAAAAAATTACCCATAGCACAGAGGGACTTCCTTCTCTCTTTGTGACTTGCATGCTATTTTCACAGATGCAAACATTTCAATGTACAGTACAGAGATACACTATGCAATGCTCCAAATGTTCCTATTGAGTTGGAAATATATTCACTAAATCAAATTCAAGTGGCAAAAAATCTTTTCATGGAATTCTGAAGAATACTTCTTCCATAAAACACAGATTAAAAATTATACAGTATAATGTAAGTCTGTGAGAAAATAAGACTTGACATAGGGACACTCTTGATGCACCAATTACATCCGCATCTGGAGGTCTCACTGTATTTTACAACACTTCAGAGGGATCAAGTTCACACTAAAATTCAGAAATTTCATGGCTTTCCAAAATAGACCAAGGCAATTTAACAAACTCAACCCTAATTTTCATTCAGAGAAAAAAATCTTTTGAGAAAAGGTTTGGACCAAAAGCGTAGGCAAACGATGCTTGCAGTACAATACAGTGCAAGAATCAAACTTTCTCATTCACAATACAAAACAATAATGCCAACATGCAACAAAACGTACGGAGAGATTCTGAGAATTAGGATAGAACAATAATATGCTTCCAAGCAAGCTCAAATACAAGCTACAGGTAGACTCACTATTTTCGTCAAAAAATTTTTTTTTTCTTCTCCGCATATCAAATTTATTTCTGATGTCTCAGGGGTTCTCTAGGAGTCTACGCGTTCAATAGGGGTTTCTCTGCAACGAAATTCTCTTCACAACGAATTTTTTTCTAGTCCCCCCTGAATTTTGTTGCAGAAATAATCCACATACAGTGGCTAAATTAAAGGAACGCAGGGTCACTTCCAATTCTGATCACACCTTCCAACAGCACTAATCACGAAAATCTCTCAAGATGATCAGGAATTTACAATAAAAAAATAAACTGCGAAATTCTGTGCAGTTTCAAATTAAAGACAGTCGAACCTCTTCAAGTCGAATTTCAAAGAACCAGCAATAGTTCGAGTTAGAAAAACAATAATTTTTTCTGTGGGTAAGATAGTAAAAATTGAAAACGTTTTGTGAATGGTGATATTCTGGGCCTTGAATTGCTTCTTGAATGAGTTGACAGGAAGCTGAACTTCAAAGCAAGGATTCATTTGACCAATTAGTCTTTCACTACCTTTCAAAACACATGAAGTTAATTTTTCTTTCCTTTTCTCTTTTGCCTGGGTCAAGAAAAAAAAGATTGCCAAAAGGCCTCAGAAAATTCAAGTTACAGAGATTTGAGAGGGAAAGCCTTTGAGTTAGAAAGGTTCAAAATACATTGCTTCTGAAACAATTCAGACAGGGACTCGAAAATAATTTGACTTAGGGAGGTTGGAGTTATTGAGGTTCAACTGAATCTTGATACAGTACAGCATAAAAAAGCATTTGTTTCAAAGGGGATAGAGACAAATCAAGACAGAAAATTTGAGACTGAGCAAATAGAGACAGAAAATTTGAGATAGGGCCAATTTGAGACAGGGACAAATTGAGACAAGAACCATCTTGATGAGGAGAGGAATCCGCTTAGATTCGTTCAAAGATTTGAGTTTTTCCTTGATGAGGAAAATTCACTTGCGAATGATGAGTGAAAAAAAAAAAAAGAGAAACACCCTGGGATCATGGACTTTTCACCAAACATCACAATTTTTGTTAATTTTCTTACCTTAAAGGTAAGATAATAGGGAGAAACACAGTCAAGTCATTTTGTGTCAAAATGTATCCCTCTCAAATTCTCAAAATATATTTGTCTCAATTTGTCCATGTCTCAAAAAGTTACTGTCCCAAATTGTCCCTGTCTCCATAAGTACCTGTCTCAATTTGGCCCAGTCTCAAATTGGCACTGACTGAAATTGGCCCTGTTTCAATTTGTCCTGGATATCCTGCCCAATAACAATGACTTTATTCAAATCTCTTTATAACGAATTTTTTGTTACAACAAAGCTCCTCCCCCTCAACAACTTTGCTGTAACGAGATTTTACAGCATCAATAAAATATTCCCAATAGAGAGAACAAAACGAGCTCCGTATCAAAGAAATAGAATGCAATGAATCAATTTTTTTTTTTTTTGCAAACAAGTGCAAAACAAAAATAAATATCTGCCCATGGCGTCGCATGAGAAAATACTAACCTGCTTGACGGTATCCACTGAGCAGGTGTGGGACGCCGAGTGGCGCTCAAAGACACCGCCACCGGCGCCATCGTCTCCGTTCATGCCAGCTGCTCTCTTGTTGGCCGTCACCAGGTAAATTTGTTCTTCCACAGGATGCCTCAACCTGCACCGACTCCTCACTTCTTCACTCACAGGCAACAATGCCGCCAAATATGCAACTGATTCCTCGGTAACCTGCGAAAAGGACCTCGTGGGTTAATTTTCCATCATCATCATTATTATTTTTTTTTTGGAAATAAAAAAAAAATCAAAAGGAGTTCTTGAAGTTTAATGAGACAAATGAAACTGTTTTTGATCAACTGGCAAGAGTTGCATCTGGTAAATGATCTTGGTTCCTCAAAAGCCTTTTGTCTTCCTTCACTTCTGGAACCAATTTCCAAGAATGTTCCCTGACAGGTATCACTTAAGTTGAGATGAATAAGGCCAAGTTCCAAAATGGAAACTTTCTCAACTCTGTTCACAATATTTACAGCCTTCATTATGCTAAAGTGCATCACAATCATAAATCTTGTGCAGAAGCAGCCTTGGTGTAGAGTCAGCAGATATTCCGATAAAATACTGCAGCAGTCCCTAAACTACATGCAAAATATTTCTGATGTTCCCGGTATGCAAATAAATTCTAGGTAAATTTCTTCTGCTGTTGCTTTCACACACAACATTTTATCAGATCTTTCTCTAGAGTGTTCAAGGCTTGGACTGTAACACTGTCCAATGCCAAGTAAAAATCTCCAGTCTTGAGTTAACATTTTACCCAAAGTTTTTATTCATGTAGCACACAGACTTGCTGCCTTGCTTCTTGAATCTTGTTCTGCTCTCCATTCTTTCAAACACCCTGATTTAATTTACTGTATTTACTCAAGTAACACGCGCACCTCTTTTCCTGAATTTCAGAAGAAAAAAGGGGTGCGTGTCATAAGCGGGTACAAATTTTCAAGAAGCTTTAGGAAGTTATGTGTGCATTATACTCAATTATAATGGAGAAATTCGGAACAAATATAACAAGAAAACATTTTTGTACTGAAAAAGTTGAAAATTGATCATATTTTTGTTTTTGTCAAATTTTTCGTTTTTTTTTGTTATGTGTGCATTATACTCAATTATAATGGAGAAATTCGGAACAAATATAACAAGAAAACATTTTTGTACTGAAAAAGTTGAAAATTGATCATATTTTTGTTTTTGTCAAATTTTTCGTTTTTTTTCAAATTTTATGGTTTTAGATTTACTAAAAATTGGAGTGCGCGTCTCACCCAGGGATAAGATTTTTGCAAAATTTTCAACTGAAAAACCCCCGTGCATGCCTTACTCAAGGGCACGTGGTACTCGAGTAAATATGGTATACATTTCAATTTCTAAACTTCAATTTTCTTTTCAGGATTACAAGTACATTTTTCAAAAATACCCTTGTAACAAATACTGTAGATGCAACTGGAATTCCATTCATATGTCATTTTCGCGAACCAGACAAAAAAAAAAAAAGAGTTCACCTCAAATTTATCTCTCTGATGAGGCCTGGCCACAATGGCCAGCAGCATGGTGAGCACCCTGGCAGTTCTGCCAACAGTGCAGTGATTCGGATGCCTGAAACCCTTGAGCAAGTGCCCAACAAGGGCGAAGTGGAAATTGGCCTTGAAACTCATCCCCATGGCATGGTCAAGTTGCTTGAAGTACCACTCCAATGGCTCTCGCGTCTGCATCATCAACGTCTCCAGCGGCTTTAAATTTTTTTTCATAAACTCATCAGTAAAAGACTCAGTTGACAGGATGCTGAACTTAGAGGAAAGGGTTGTTTTGTACAATTCGTCTTTCAATTCCTTTTAAAACACATCAAATTTCATTTTTATTGATTTCTCTCTTTCCTCTGTCAATAAAATTTTAGCCAAAAGACCTCCAGAAAATTCGACTTATGGAGGTTTTTCGTGCATTTTTTCGGAAGGGATTCAGAGAGGGACATTGAAAACAAATTCAAACGAAGAAAGGTTCCAGTTATCAAGGTTAGACTGTACTCTTCAACTATGATATATTTTTTCTTTCTTCAAAATTTAAATCAAATGTTGAATGAAAATCACCACTCGGTAAAAGGCTCCCAGCGTGTCCAGCGTGTGGATGTTATGTGTGCATTATACTCAATTATAATGGAGAAATTCGGAACAAATATAACAAGAAAACATTTTTGTACTGAAAAAGTTGAAAATTGATCATATTTTTGTTTTTGTCAAATTTTTCGTTTTTTTTTTTAAATTTTATGGTTTTAGATTTACTAAAAATTGGAGTGCGCGTCTCACCCAGGGATAAGATTTTTGAAAAATTTTCAACTGAAAAACCCCCGTGCATGCCTTACTCAAGGGCACGTGGTACTCGAGTAAATATGGTATACATTTCAATTTCTAAACTTCAATTTTCTTTTCAGGGTTACAAGTACATTTTTCAAAAATACCCTTGTTACAAATACTGTAGATGCAACTGGAATCCCAGTCATTTGTCATTTTCGCAAACCAGACAAAAAAAAAAAAAGAGTTCACCTCAAATTTATCTCTCTGATGAGGCCTGGCCACAATGGCCAGCAGCATGGTGAGCACCCTGGCAGTTCTGCCAACAGTGCAGTGATTTGGATGCCTGAAACCCTTGAGCAAGTGCCCAACAAGGGCGAAGTGGAAATTGGCCTTGAAACTCATCCCCATGGCATGGTCAAGTTGCTTGAAGTACCACTCCAACGGCTCTCGCGTCTGCATCATCAACGTCTCCAGCGGCTTTAAAATTTGTTTTCATAAACTCATCAGTAAAAGTTTCTTCACTCATGCCAGGAAGAAAATAAACATGGACCTTGATTAAATTTAAAGCAAATACCAGAACTCACTTAGAACATTTAAAACATTCTTCCTCCTATACAAATAAATCAATACTGTACGTCAAAAAATGTTTAAAAAAAATATATTGCAAGGGTCATCATGAATCATGAAGAAAGATCACACAAGAAAATTACTCGCCCACAACTTTTATTTTTTTCATTCCGGCGTGACGAAATTTCAATCAGGGATTTCATCCAAATCTGGCATAAATTACTGTATAATCAAGGTGCCAGAATGTCATTACCGTATTTACTTGAGTAACACACGCTCATTTTTCATTAAAATTACGGGGTATAACATTTTTGAAATTTTTGTAATTTCATGTTTTCATCAAACTTGATTCTGCGAAAAACTATCCTAGGGAACTCAAGTGAAAAGTACAGTCGAACCCTCTTTAAATCGACCTTCAAGTGAACAAAAAAATCGAGCTAGATAAACAAGCAATTAATTTAGGTGGAAAGCAGAAAGAATTAAAGGAGATAGTAATTTCGTAAATGATCATCTTCTGAGCCACGAATTGCTTTCCGACTCCGTTGACAGGATGCTGAACTTAGCAGAAAGGGTTGTTTTGTACAATTCGTCTTTCAATTCCTTTTAAAACACATCAAATTTCATTTTTATTGATTTTTCTCTGTCAATAAAATTTTCGCCAAAAGACCTCCAGAAAATTCGACTTATGGAGGTTTTTCGTGCATTTTTTCGGAAGGGATTCAGAGAGGGACATTGAAAACAAATTCAAACGAAGAAAGAAAGGTCAATAGTTCCAATCTGACATGAGAAGTTGATACTATATAAAAAAGAAAGAAGTTTTAAATTTAGTTTACAACTTACTTTTAGTGGTGAGCCATTTTCCGAGGGTCGCACAGGTCGCACACCTGATTCATCTCCAACAAAGCGAGTCCAGCCGAATACAACGACACCTCGTCCAACTGCAACACGGACAAGGCAACCCAAAACAGGGCCCTGTGGATCGGCGAATCCCGTCTCAACAAGGGCTGGAGCCGAGTCAAACACATGACGATCGCCTCGATCAAAGTGATGTCCGAGAAGCTCTCGAGGGCCTTCAACAGGATCCGCAAAAGCTGCTTCACGTCCGTGTCCGACGCGGATTTGGAAATGCAGCCGAATACGATGAGGGCCCTGGGTTGCAGGGCCGGGTTGTAGCGCAGGGCAAAGCTGCGGGCCAGTGCTGTCCACTGCTGGAGCCAGTTGCTCTCCGGAATGTCCTTCATACAGCACTGTGGCAAGAAAAAAAAAGTTAATGAGACATTCCATTTTTACAAAAAAAGAGCAACAAAAACAACCAAGACAATTTGGACTCAAAGCTAAAATCACACAGCCAATAAAAATTTGCCCCATTAAACTCAAAACGTCGTTTTTCTTATTCTCTCTGACATTTCGCCTGGTTAATTCAAATTTTCGCAGAATTTATCACACAAAAACAAACATACTGTAATTCAATACAGCTTCTTCTAAATTAGACGAAGAAACCCAGAAAATGATTAGGGTGACATCTATTGAACAGCAAATAAATCTCAGGAGCCTAGACCCCTAGAACATGACGTATTCCAGTGAAACAAACCCACAAAAAAGACAAATACTGTGTCAACTAATGCGGGGCACAATACGCGAACACAATTGGTGCTTACAAACTGTCCCTATGTTGAAATGTACACATGTTGGATCATGTTTTCCCTCAGGCTTCAATGGGAACATACCCTATTTACTCAAGTACCACGCGCACCTTTTTTCTCAAAATTTCAAAAGAAAAAAAGGGGTGCGCGTCATAAGCGGGTACAAGTTTTTCAAGAAGTTTTAGGAAGTTATGTGTGCATTATACTTAATTATAATGGAGAATTTTGAACAAATGTAACAAGAAAAACTTTTTTGTGCTGAAAAAGTTGAAAATTGATCCAATTTTTGTTCAATTCATGTCTGAAGTCAATTTTTCTGAATTTATTTTTGAAATTTTGTGGTTTTAGATTCACAAAAATTGGGGTGCGCATCTTACTTGATTATAAGATTTTAGCCAAATTTCCAACTGAAAAACCCCTGTGCGTGCCTTACTCAAGGGCGCATGGTACTTGAGTACATACGGTACTTAATTGGTTCTCTTGTTGATCAAAAATGAGGAAAAAGTCCCCCAAAATGTTGAACAAAATTTGTTTCTCAAATTCAAGATACAGAAAATATCTGTGCGGAAGAAAACCACACAGAATCTAATCTTTTAGCATGAAAAGGAGCCCATAAAGCAAAGAAAAAGCAAACATCTTTCTAATCTGTACACAGATGATCGGAAAAATAAGATCAAAATTAGCCTGTTTTGGTTTTATGTCAAGAACTTGAGTGAATTATGTTGAAACTCATTTTCAATTCTTGTGAATATGAGCAGCTCAATTGGTTAAAAAGATATAAACATTTTGAAAAAATAAAATTATCCTATTTTTCTAGAAATGTAAAAATGTCCGTATCTTGAGACATTGTCCAGATATTCAGCCTTAATTTTTTTTTTTTTACTCTCACGTGTCCCCAAGTCGAATCGGCCGTATGTCGCGGCCCCATCGTACATTCACCCCGTAAAACTGCGAAACTTGCCTCCATGATTTCGAGTAAAGAGTCTGCGATGATTTCGAGCGATTGCAAGGAAATCTTTTCGCGGTCGGGAGCAGAGCCACCTAGTGACCGATCTGGCCCGAAACGTTCTCCGATCCCCGCGTTCCTGTAACTCGAACGGAATGCCATCACAGCTGGACTCTTCACTTTTGAGATCCCGAACAGACTGTAAAATTTGGCCAAGGAGTACTCGTCCAAACTCATCCTCAACACCCGCTTCCGCTCCTCTGAAAAAA
>CAJPEX010005718.1:0-11131 GCA_905338405.1 Notodromas monacha | reverse complement strand
GGCAATGGTGTCAGGGACTTACTTTCAGGTTTGTTTGACTCACATGTTACAGATCCATGGAGATCTTTTCTTCATAAAATTTCTTACTGCGTAAATATTTGGGTTAACATGATTCCTCTTGAACATGAATCATAAATTGGGGAAGTGATGCTCAATACCATGGAAATTGGGAGAAGATATTTTATCCATATACAGAAATTAATGCTGGTAGGCAAATTTCCCTCAGATATTAAATTTTCATGTGGTTAATGACTTCTTATGCAGTCCACTATCCGAAGCAAATGTTGATGGCCGTTGTGCGGAGTATGCAACCATCATTGCAGTGATAGCATATTGAAGTGGAGAGTTCTGTGCGCCCTGTGCCCCATATAACGGCGGTTGGCAATGCTGAGCCGTCAGCCCACGCCTTTGCTCTTTCCTTCCTCATCCATGCATGACTCGCTTGTGGTTTCTTGCGTTTCTTGTGTTCACCATCGTAGGTTTCAGGAGTTTCTCCCAACGGTTTTTGTTTGGCGTGGCGCAAGCCTCTAATCTAAATGCTCCCAGTGGTTCTCTTGGTTCCTCTTCAGTGTATGTTCCTGGGCCAGGGACATTGTGAAAAAGACTTGTTATCCTGCTGTATTTTTGTTGTGTTGTCGTCCTGAGTGCGTGTGCGATGATGCAACGGAATCCGTGTTTCAATTCGACTCTGGGAACGTGACTGAGCAAGTGATGGGGTTTCAGGGTTGGGGTTACTCCGATTATGTCGATGTCCGGTTTGCGGATAAAGAGAAGACTATCAGAAGTGATCTTGCTGGTGTACTTGAATGATGAAGCCCTTGTATACGGTTGGTTGAAAAAAATTTCCACCCCAGTAGAACTTCCTTAGTGGTGGTCAATTATTTCCCCTTATCCGTGCAAGTCGTACCAGGGACGTGAGATTTTTCCTGCGCTTTTCAAATAATGTTCCGATTCTGACGTCCAAGTTTAACCTGCTTATTCTTGCATATGAAGTACTGTACATGTGTTTTCGTAAAATAATTGAGTTTTGAAGATTGAATTCTTGGATAGGAGGAAGTCAGAAAGAATAAAAATCTTAACTGAGATGAGTTGACCTCGGTGAGCGATAAAGATAACCCAACGACGATGAGGAAATCGAATATTGAGGGTACTGGGATTGGTTCAAAGGTTTCTTTAGTTCCTTGATGACCGAATAAGTATACCTTATTCTGATTCCTGCAAGGCAATTGGAAATCAATGAAGAGACTGAAAGCTAAAGGCCTCGATCGTCATTTGGTATTAGAAATAATGAGTTCTTTTGGCTGCAGCTTTGACTTCTGCAAATTCAATCTCATCGAATGCCAACCTTCATATTATCAACAATTAATTATCAAGATATGACAGCTATTTTCCATTCAAGCAAACTATTGTGGTATACAGTATTAACATACATTGAGAAGCTTTTTTTTAATCATTCGAATGTTTAATGCGGTTAGATTTTTCCGGTAAGCGGAAATTGGAACAGTTTTCAAAAATTTAAAATTAATATCAGTAAAAATCCCGTCCATGTCCGAAAAGGGCAGTACACATCAGAAGCTGAAGTAAAAATTTTTGATCCTGAATACTGTAGAATATTAAATTCTCCGACAATTGAGAGCTTCGGCTTAATTTCGAAGTTGGCCTTACATCAAGTGACGTCAAGAAACCAGGATATAAGATACCAAATAGGTCATAACTTTAAGGAAACCGGGGGAGATGCGAATGTAAGTCATGCGTGGAATCTCTACTAAATATCGCCTGCTGTCACCTGGCAACAGACTGGCATTATGTGGAACAGAAGTGAGACATTCTCGAGTGGAAACGTGTTATTCCTGAGTTGTAAGTCGTGAAGTTCACGATGACGGGTTGGTTGGATCCGTGACCCTAATTCGTGATCTCAACTCAACCAGTCCAGTGTCCTTTTTCAGTATTTTTTAAAGTCAACGTTTGAAGTATGAGAACAATTTTCCACGTTTTGAAGTGGATTTTGTGATTTAAAAAATCTGTTTGTGTCGGGAGTCACTTGATTCGCTAAAACGAAGTAAGTCGCGCTCTTCATTACACGGACGTTTTGATAGTTGAGTTTTTGAAAGGATTTATCAACGAATAGTTGGAAAATTTTTTAAAATTCAGATGAAGTGTAATAATGCGTGATTTAACTAAAGGAAAAATCATTCTGATGCAGTTTACCTTTTCCGAAGTGATGGTACCTTTTTGAAAGTTAGTCGTGATATTGTTCGTCATGTTCCTTTTGAACTTCCGGGATTCACTGTTCATTAAATCAATTAAGTATGTTGCACATTTTCGCCCACGCTGAGCAAAATAATCGAATTTCTGGAAGAAATATCGTGAGATCGAGTGACAGTGCGTTTTCAATGCGTCAGTGAAATTCGATGTAGTGTGAATAAGTGCTTCTGAGAATTGATAGTGTCTTGTATTCGCGTTGTTGAAACGTTCCAGTCACTGACAATTATATCTTCCGCGTGGTTTCTTCTCAGATACGATGCAAACGTGGAATTAGAAAGAACATTGAAGAATTAATGCAGTGAGCAAGAACTTCGGGGGAGTGGAAGTGGCTCTCTTGACATTGTGTCGCGAGGAAGAATAGGAAACGTTCCGGGGATTTTCGGCTTTCTTCTCGCGTTTTTGAAATCCCCGTTTTTGGAATGAGCTGTGTGGGGACACACCCACTCATGATGCAGCAGCACGGCGGAGGTTTGCTGACCATTTCGCAGCAAAATGGCGGGATGCAGCCCCGAGCGCCACCTGGTGACCACAGGGAGTACCAGCATCAACTCCAGATTCGCCAGCAAATTCAGCAGCAACAACAACAGCAGCAACTTGCCAGACATCATGTCAGCGTTGCGTTTCCGCAGGTCAGTTTTTTTTTTCGTATGTCCTAATTTTAGTCTTTGGCTGTCTCTATATCAGTGATGTCGGATAGATGTCGTGTGAGTCAGTAGCTTGAGCAACGCGTCCTAACCAGAGTATCGTGTAATTTGTCGCGCGATTCAAGTGACATCTTTGTAACTTGAGAAGTGATGTTACGCCATTTCGTATGCTTACTTGAATTCATTCATAAATTTTTGTACGATGAGGGAATGTGCTTATGTTTTAAATGTAGCACTACGGTATTTTGCCTAATTGCAGTTATACTACATTTGGCGAAAATATTCGTGTTCTAAATTCGGCTCTATTTACTTTGCCGTCCGCCTCAACGTAAGATTCCTGGAAAATAATGCTAATTATTTGCGTATATGACTGGGAAACTCTTGATAGCGAATGCTTTTTGCAAATATTTCAAGATTTATCCAGTAGCATCTTTTCCCATGGGAGGCCGAAGATCCTCGTGACGTTTGAAAATTCAGTAAAATCTCCTTCGACATGAACAAAATTCGTTGGAACGGGATTCTAACTCATGCTTTATAGACGGCATTCCACCTGTGTATTAGAATCAAACACAGATAACTTTATATCTTTCTGATGAAATGTCTTCAATTGACACTTTTCGGCTTTAAGAAAAGTGTAAAGGTTTGAAATTCGAAGATTTTTGGGAGATTGATTCGAGTGCTTGGGATACCGAAATAAAACTTCCATGACTGGAGTAAATTCATACATTCTTGAACTAGAACGCGTGCTTGGTTGACATGATGAAGTTAGTGCAAAGTCTAGAATACGTGCATAATGACTTGCGAATTCTCAAGAGTTCAGCAAAAAGACGTGGAAACGCTGAAAACATTGAATTTTCATGGCAGTGGTACAGTGACATTTCTGATTTTTTTAGAAACTAAAAAAAAGCTGTAAAAAATCGAAAGAGGATCCCGGAGTCCATGCGTTATTAAATTTTAATACGATCGCACGGGACGAAATAAGGTAAAATTTAATTAGGAACAATCTTTATGAGAATTGCGAGTATGGGATATTTTTTTTCTTGTGTTCGGATTGTGAGGAGTATGAAAAGCTTCTTTCTCATTTTCCTCTGTGCAGGTACTACTGTGTAGTAGTGTTTGGAATAATCCCAAAGCTCTTGAGACGGATGATATCCCTGAAGTCTACTATACTCTATAGGAATAGTTGTTGTCCTTCTGTGTGTACCCGGAAATCCATCGGCTCTTTTGCTAAAACCCGGCGACTTGATGAGGTGTTTTAGCTTCCTATTCCTGGAGAGCTCATCTTGTCGAAACGCTTTCCTTCCTTGCGATTCGAATCAGGGTGCTGATTTTTTTTGGAGGGTGTGTAAAATGTACAGGGTGTACGTGACGGGTTTCAAGATTTTATCTTAGATTCAATATGAGCTTTCGCATTTCGAAAATAAATTAAAAGCAGTAGATCAAAGTTTGTGCAATTCCCATTTGAATGTTTTTCGGTCACTGGTTTGAACAGAAGGCGGAATTGAAAACAAAAAAATTGCTGTGGGATATTTTACGTGGGTTGAGGTGTTTTTGCGGATATTGTCCTATTTGTGCTCGAATTTTGTGAGCATTTAGTTAAAAAACTTTTTTCAGTGTTTTAATCATATTTCAGTTTTGTACTTTTGTCTTATAATTCTTCGTTTGGCAAGACTGTCCTAATTATGTTCAATCTTGATTCAACTTAAATGTAAAATCGTGTGGAATTTTGTGGTTGGGTCAGGAAATTGTGCGTAGTTGTATGTGTCAATTTAAGGGATGAATCGGTAAACTCTTTTACATAGAATGGTGAGGATATTTTCTGCTTTTACTAAATTTTTTCCCTGAGATAATCACCATTTTATTCACGCCTGCGGACATTTTTGCAGAGACTGAAAAATGCGCAAAAGGTGACAAATTTTTGCTGTCATAATTTGAGGATATTTTCCGTTTTTGAATTATTGGGATTTTTTGTTTTTCTGCCGTGAGCAATTTTTTCAGACCTCTTCCACGTTTTGAATATACAATATAGTACATTTATATGCAAATAAAAATGTATCACCTGGTTCCCACGATTTTTTAGTTGTAAACGTCACAGAAAACCCGTGAGTACGATTTTTTTTTCAGTGCAAGGAGTTTTCCCACGGGGCTTTTGGACTTCGTTGTAACGAGATTTCGCTGTGTATCAATTGATTGATTAAACTTCTATGCAAATTTTAAAAAGCACGTTTTTGTACATTCTGTGCGAATCCCTAATTTGAATAAAACCCCGTAGGGGTTTTAAGTGTAAAGGTAATCGGATCAAGGGAGATGAAGAAAGACTTGGAGATAATGAGAACCACGGGATCTGGATTAGGGACTTGTCAATTAGTGCCTGTCACGTGTCGGGAGTTGGGATCAATGAGAGGCGACGGTCACGTCTTCCTCCACTTTTCCGGTGATGAGCGAGCGTTTTTCTCTCGTAACTTCCTGGAGAAACCTTGACCGAACTTCTTACGAGTCCAATTTGGACGGTTTTCTTGATTTTTCCCCCCGCTGATTTGTATATGATATTATAATTGTCATTCCGAAGCATGATGGAGTAAAAGCGAAGAAATAATTAATTTATTGGGGGGTATGAACTGAGCTTCCTGAAATGATTGGTATTTTTTTTGTCTCTAGATTTTCTTACGTACACAGCTTCAAGATTCTTGAAAGTAGTTCAGTACAGTACATTAAAAAAAATCATGATCAATTCGTTATTAAATGTATTTATTGAAGCAGGAAAAATCTAGTACTGCCCATGCCTTTGGGGTCTCGGGTTCAGTTCGTGAACGACTCCTCAAAATATCCCAGTGAGCCATGAACCCGTCGGAATTGTGCATGAAAAAAAAAAGCTGCTTGAGTACATGAAAAGGCTTTTTATTCTTTGCGAACGTCAGGACTCGAGTCACGGAGTCCTGAGACTGGAATTCATGCAATTCGAACCCACTGAGAAAAATGGAATGAAATCAGGTCAACTCCCATCGAAACGCACATTTGGAGAAAACAAAATTTGCAATGGGGGAAAATACCGGAAGAGCGCAAAAAGATTTACGCATTCAAAAAAAATGGAAATGCTGTGTGTGTATTTTATATTCCATAAGAGTCGAACGAAATTCATTATTCCACTTTAATACAATTAAAAATTTGCGTCAAAATACTGTAATTAACACAGTTGATTAAAGGTCTAATCTCAATTAATAAAAATTTTCACATTCAATGAGCAAAGATGGAAAGGCAGATAAAAGTGAAACTCATTTTTAAAACCCGCGGTTATTTTCTACAATAAAGAACTCTTTTCTTTATCCTGGAAAACAAAATGAAGTAATCAATGATTAAAGAGCTCCGAAAAATAATCACTGTTAAACGAATTTTCTTCAGGTGCCTCGGAGTATTTCTCTCGAGTAAAATCTGTTTGGAAAAAATATGTATGAGTACGGTTGTTCAATTAAAATAAAAATTGAGAATGGATGAAGCAAAAAAAAACAAATTTGAGATCAATTGAATGTTTTCTTTTTCTACGCGCGCAAATGAAAAAGAGAATTCGCTTCGAAAATATTACTTTTTTTTTGTTCATCCTCCCAGTCACGTGTTTCTCACCCTTGTAAAAAATATTATACAATTCCTCTTTGTGTCAACCAGAAATTGCAACCCCAGAGTGTTTCTGAAAGGTAATGATGACGATGCAGGCGAGATTTACTTCTTTGTCGAATTTAGGATGTCTACTGAATTAATTCAAGATCAGGGGTGATAATCCTGTCGAAGAAAAACAAAATTTCTACGAATGACGTAAAGTTCTGGCAACTTACTAATTTCTAGGTTCTAGTATTGACGTTCATGCAAAATATTTTCATTTTCGATGAAAGCTTTAAATAAAATCATGCAAAAAATGAGGAATCAAAGGGGAAAAAATTCGAATTTTGCTGTCGAATTGCGAAAATTTCCTGGAATATCCCAGACCAAAAGCCTAACGTGACTCTTTCACAAATAATGCGATCAGGTTTCAATTTGTAGTTTTTAAAATGTTTCCGAATTTTATCCGTTTTATAGAACGCAGTAGAGATCGAAGTGCGACGCCAGCAGCAGCAACAGCAACAGCAGCACGGATCCCGTGGAATGATGCCGCCATCATCATCATCCTCCTCTTCTTCCTCCTCCTCATCGTCACCGCCGCCGTCGGCGCTGATGGACCAGCAGAAGGCGGCGTCGCCTGGCGAAAATCTCAACCCAGAAACGGTGGAACAACTGACGGCGGCCCAGTTGAAGCGTCGCGAGATTTTCAACCAACGGAAGCAGCGGGAATTTATCCCGGACAACCGGAAAGACGAGGGCTACTGGGACCGCCGTCGACGCAACAACGAGGCGGCGAAACGGTCGCGGGAAAAGAGGCGATTCAATGACATGATCCTGGAGCAGAGAGTTGTGGAGTTGACGCGGGAATTGCACGTGCTCAAGGCCCAATTGGCTGCCGTGAGGGACAAATATAGGTCAGTTTCTTGAATACAATTCATTAAATTGATAAATGCATTAATTTAATGGCCACACCACGATTTTTAGGCACCCTGAATAAAAATAAATAAAAATCATTCCCCTACCTTAATCAATAATTTATTTATATTTAAATGTCAGTTTCTTGAATAAAATTAATTAAATGAATAAATGCATAAAATTAATGGCCACACCACGATTTTTAGGCACCCTAATTTTTTAAAAAGAAAAATCATTCCCCTACTTTTATCAATAATTTATCTATACTGTATTTAACTTTCAGTTCTTTGATTACAATTAATTAAATTAATAAATGCATAAATTTAATGGCCACACCATGATTTTTGGCACTCTAATTAAAAATAATAATTCCCTTACCTTAATCCATGATTTATTTATTTATTTTAAAATTTCAGTTTCTTGAATGCAATTGATTAAATCAATGGATACACCATGCTTTTTAAGCACCCTAAATTTTATAGAGAAAAGTTATTCCCAACCATGATCAATAATTTATTTATACTGTACTGTATTTAATTGTCAGTTTCTTGAAGACAATTAATTGAATCAATAAATGTCTAAATTTTATGGCCACACCCTGATTTTTGGGCACCCTATTTAAAACAAAAAATCGATCTTCTACTTCAAACCATGATTTATTTATTTCCCTAGGATCAACGTGGACGCGTTGGTGGATAAGGACGCCGTGTTGGCCTCGTTGCCGACACCAGATCAAGTGCTGGCCATGACGAAGAGGACTACGAAAGTATTGGCGGCAGCGGCGTCCTCGTCGCCGTCGTCGATGAGCATGTCCGGATCGCCGTCGTCGAGGGCGACGACGCCGACGGGAAGAATCACACCACCGAATGTGGGCAGGAGTCCAATGCAACCTTTCCAGGTAAAAAAAATCAAGAAATCTACTGATGCCGTAAAATGGTCATTTTCCAGACGCATGATAAATTTACTGCAGCTTATCTTTTTAAGAGAAGAAGATGAAAAGAAAACAATTGTTTCCGCATTATTATTTAAAAATTTGTTGATGGAATTTCTTTTTTTTTTCATTACTTCATTGCTCTGGAACGTTTAGTCACAAGGATGAAAATTTCAATTGATTGTTAAAAAGTCTTGTTCTTGAATTTTGAAATATTTTTTTTTTCGTAGACGAAGCTGGTGAACGCAGGACGGCGCCGATCGTCAGCCAGCGAGGACCACTTCCCGTCGTCGCGACAGCCGCATCAGGCGTTCCCGTCGCCGCCGCCGCCACCAATGCCGCCGCAGCAGCAGCAGCAACAACAACAACGGGCGCCAGCTGCTCTCACTCCCGTGGAGCCGCCAATCACGCTCGTCATCCCTGACGTGCCCAGACCGAGTCCCAACGACGCCCAACCGCCGTCTTTCCCGGGCCAACAGCACCAGCACCACCACCACAATCTTCCGCCGTTCCAGCAACACCATCACCAGCACCCACACGCCCACAGGGCTATGCTAATGCTCCCCCAACAGCAGCAGCAGCAGAATCACCAGGATGGTAGTGATGGGGATGAGCACGTTTTCAACGCCTATCACTTGCAGCAACAGCAGCAGAGGAATGGACGGTTCAGCAGTGCATTCAATGGGTGAGTTCTTCTTACACTTGAAAATACAGTACTTTAATAATCAGTGTAAAGTTGTTGATTACCCCGAGGTCTGATTCTCTCTTCATCTATCGCGTTTATTTAAAAAAAAAAAAGGAGAAGAAGAAGAAAAAGCGAAATTAGTTGTGAATTGTTCGAATGGCAGCAATAATCCTAATTTATTCAATGGTTATTTAAAATGAAACTGAAAACGGAACAACATTCAAAAGTTCATGAATTAACAATTTCCTCGAGAGCATATTTAGCATTCATAGTTTAAAAAATGCTGCAGTTCAAAAGGAATTTTCTCTCCACATTTTCCGAACGACATTCTTCTGAAATAATGCTATGGATATAATTTTCCAGAGAATATTCTGAAGCATTTGTTCACACAGTATGACTATTTATTTTATTTTATTATTATTCATTTAAGAAATTTTTAAAATTAGAAATAAATTTCATCTTGGAAACATTGGTTTTGAAAAATAATCAAAATTTTCCGAAACAAATTTTGATGAGCAAAATTTTATTCCAAAATCGTACAGTATTATATTTTGGAATCATTGTATGAATATCTTTCTCGATGATCGTAGAGTATGGAATTTATTTTCGTTTCTTCTTTCAATTGCAGAGAAAAGCGAATAAAGATTGAAGTCCCGGAAGGCGGCATGAATCACGTGAATGGCGCTTCAGACGAAGACAAAATTGCAGAAGTTGAGGAACAAATCGGCTCCATTCCGACCCAGAGGATCGGAGAAAAGCGCCGCATGCATCACAACAACAACAACACCCACCACCAGCAACACCATCAAATCAGCCTCTCAATCCACCAGCAACAACAAAAGGAAGGTTTCCAGTTCCTTCAACACCCCGCAGATGCCCTGAAACTCGCCATGCGTCGCAACACGCTCACAGAAGACGAAGACGAAGGCGTGGATCTCGGCTTGTCTCGCAGCGAGCAGTTGCATCATTACATGCCGTCACGACAACAGCGACAGCAAGAACACGACGACGACGATGAAGAATTGGACGAGGATCATGTCATGATGCGACACGGCGGTGAGGAAGACGAAGACGAAGGTGCACTGAATTTGTCGACCACGTCGCCAGGTGTCGCGCCAACGACACCGGTTCCCCAGCAGCAACAGCAAGTCATGTTTCGGGGTGCTGGAGTGCACAAGCAGTTGGCGTCTGTAGAAGCTTCTGGTGGACAGTTTGGACAGCAGCAGCATTTTTTCGCTGCCCCGCAGGAACAGGCGAGATATCATGCTGAGCAGCACCTGAGGAATGGTGGTGGACGAGAAGAACATGCTTCTCACTCGAATGGTGAGATGATTTTCCTGAAAAATTGAGCCCACAAACTGGGGATTCGCATCATGCATTTTTCAGATATTATTTCTAATTTTGTTTCAAAATTTAATCGTAAAATAATTCTGATATTGTTCGACTGGAAATTTTGTAAATTTGTCACGCGCTTTATACTTTAAAAGTTTAAACACATCAAGTGACGGTTAGAAAAATTATTTTTTAGAGACTAAGAAGGGTGAAAATATATATACTGTACAGTACTGCAGTACGTATACAGTAAGTGTGAAACTCGAGTATCCTGACATTTGTGCTCTGATCTGTCTTTTTTTTCACAAATTTCAAAGGTCGTAAGGAGGAAGAAATGTACCTTTTTTATTTTCCTCATTTCACAAATTGTACTCAAAAACTTATTGGACTTTTGAAAATTTTTCGGCTAAAAAATTTCGTTGTGTGATTTGTTTTCCCCATTGGAAATTTATTTTTCCGAATTTTCCGTTGTAGGGGTCTTTCGTCATGTGGCGACTCACTTTAAATCGATTTTTGTATCACAGGAAAATTAGTTGCCCTTGTGTCACCCAGTTGAAAAGTGCTCATCTTTTAATAAATGTGTGCGATCTCGAGAGATTGTAATACAGGAGGAATACATTACTTATTCTCTCTCCTCTATATAGGATCAGCAGAAAATTGCCCCAATTCCGCCAACGGGCCCAACAATTCGGGGGCATCCCATCACCCGAAACTGCGGCTGAAACCCCGCTACTCATCCGCCTCCATGATGATGGACGACCTGGACCA
>CAJPEX010005717.1:2890-15229 GCA_905338405.1 Notodromas monacha | reverse complement strand
AAAGGGCATGAGCTGCATCAATGAAAAGGTGCACTACAAAAGATGCTGGTGACAAGTCACCACAATCGGATTTTAACAGGTTCACACAAGTGAAACCTTTGAATGATAAAAATACCATTCGTAACAAGCCAAAAATGTAAAAAATTTGATTTCAGCAATCTCTTAAATACTTGTCAAAAGTGTTATTATAAGAGCTGGTCGGTTGACAAGAGAGGAACTAAAAGTACGATTTTTCGAGCACCCCTCGTCCTTCTCTCCAACAACTGTTTAACCATCACTTTTCAGAGATTGCATAGGTTGTCTACTGTACAAAATAAAAACATCCCCAGGGACTTCGAAAAAAATCCCAGGAGGAAAAAGGTGATCCTGTAGTTTGGTGGTGTCCATCATTGCCCTTCCCCCGAAAAAGAGAGCCATTCAATTAGGTGCCATTAAACGCCGTTGATGGAATCTCTCTCCCTTTATGTTTTTGTGTGGAAAATTTCCTCAGAAGGAGGATAAATCTTGCGCATGTTGTAAAGTTTGATTGCACTTGTTTGTTTTTTTGGTTCACTTTGCCTTGGAGTTTTCATTCACTAACCAATTTAATTTCGAACTACGCATTAAAAAATACAGACAAGCCAATATTTGAAATTTCTAGAATAACTGGATCTGATGAATGGTGCGGTCAATGTACTAAATTCTGAAAATCAGATCAAGGCGTTGTTTTCCTGATGCTTAATCCCCCTTTAGTTGAAACCCTCACTGCATTTCCATTTCGGGTTCCCCAAACATCTTCCTCTGGCTCAGTATTTGTCACCCACAAAAATGTGGAATCATGGGTCACTTCATCTGTGAAGATGTCTTTTTTCTACACCAAAACCCGATCTTCAAAAATCTTTACAAACCAAGAAATGTATCACTTTCATCCTTCTCTTGAAAAAAAAATTCAGACGCGATTATACTAAACAAGAGACACTTCATAAATTTTCAAAGAATTATATGAACTTCTAGCAATCCAGCAGGAGTTTGCAGAAAGAAAAATAATGTTTTATTTTCAGGACAGACCCAAGCACAGATAAAAAAGGAAGTGCTCCATCAATATGCAGAAATTTAAAATGTTGTTATGTACAAAAAGTCTCGAAAAGTTCCAAATTTTCAAAATTCTTGAAATGAAAAGTTGGGAAAAAATCCGGCAAAAAGACGAGAAATCTTCTGGAAACATTCGTTGAACTTTTTTGCGTGACATAAATTTTATTCAGACAAAGTACAGGCTTGAAAATCTCATTTGGAGTACATTTTTATTTTCCCAATAGAAATACTTTGCAAGTGATGTAAAAGGGAACAAGGCAATAATGGGGGGTTATGAAAATTATCTTGCTTGCTATGAAATCTTTTTAAATAAAAAATAAAATAAAACTGTATGAAGAAGATGAAATAGAATTGCATCTTTGTTTAACTGGACAGTTGAAAATTTCATCTTCTGACTTGAAAGTTGAGCCCAAATAAAAATGGTCCTTGCCAGAAAACAGCGCAAATACAACATCTAACTTGGGGGCATCACTTTTTTTTTTAGCATAAGACAAAGAATCGAGCTAGATATGATTAATTTTTTCAAATTGACGGATGTATTCACAAAATTTCCACATGAATGAAATTAACAAATGTGAATGACAACTTTCAACACTGTCCCGAGGTGTTATATTGTTCTTCTTAGTGTTAATTGCATTTCCACAAAATTATCTTCACAAACAATTTTTAAGCTCCGCTCTTTTTTTTTTAATGCGCCGCTTATTTGGCAGCGCGAATCTATTGTCAGGGTGATTCTGGTTTTTTTTGTACTACACACCTTTAATCAAGAAAACAAAAATATCCCGTCATTAGGACCTAATTGCAGTCTTTCAAACTTCATTAGGTTGCTGATAAGTACTCTTCTTATTTTGTTATCATTTTATTGTTCACGCGTTTTCTTCTCCGTCTTCTATATACCCGCTGTATCCGAGACATGGTAGACACGTCAGAATAAAAAAAAAGAAAAAGAAATTCCAGATCACTGCAAAGCTTCTTCTTGCCTCAAGAACAATCCACTGACCATAAAGCACAGATCAACTAGCATGATGGCTGTTTATCAGCCTCCCTGGGATCACTAAGCATCCATAAACCTATTTCCCTCAGCCGTCCGATTGCACCGGCACCGCATTTTATCACCACCAATTTAGTTCAGGCTTATTTATTTGCCTTATACGACTATTTCTCTCATTCTCACTTTTTTTCCCCAACAGTCGGATGTCTTTTTTTTCGGAAGGAAATGCGGGATTTTAGAATTACTCCCTGGGGAAAATGGTCCATGATTTTTTGTGTGTCGTGAATGAAGGTATGGCGGTGCAGGAATCATCGTCGTAGACTGCCGTGTTTGTTGTTGTTACCTCGGCTTTCTCTAAACTTATTTCGACAGGGATAAAGGTGTATTTAAATTATACCATAATAAAAAAAGACGAGGTGTTCGTAGGAAAATCCTATTTTATTATTGGGAAGGGAATGGATGTGGGGAAATAGATTCCCTTCTTTCTTTTCTTTTTTTGCTGTCTGTGGAACCAGAATGAGGCAATAGTTGAGGATGATGAGATAAGGCGGCAATGGCTCAATTTGAGAAGGTGATGAGGTGCTGGGCACAAGTGAACCTTTTTGTGATTCACTTTTCTGCCTAGATTTATAACTAGATTGCTTGTTGATGAGAATATAGCGCTGCTCTTTTTTTTTTTTTTTGGTTGCTCTTCTAGCTTTTCATTTTGAGATGAAAATAAAATCTTTTTCTCTCAGGTTGATTTTCATGGTTATTATTTCATCAGGTAATTTCAAATGCTGCAAATGGAATTTATCATGAGAAAATTTTAATCCCCGGGGATTTCCTGTAAAAATGTTTCTGGTGTCTGTTTTCCCCATGATTGGTCCAACTGATGGATACTTTTTTTTGGGGGAAAAAATGCTGTATTTACCTAATGATTAATTGAACAAGTACTGCATATCATCCGATTATTTAAAACAGAATGATCTCTTGTGTGGATTTACGATCATAAAAATTTTATTCGGCTCTCCGGTTTATTGTGGAAAATTTTCTGGCGTACATTTCCTTGATGATTTTTCTAATTTGACCCCTTGTTTGTATAAATATGTCTGCTCTTCATTGTCTATTCCGTGGGCCGTTTTCTAGAGAAAAATCTTTTATCTTGGTTTTCATAAATATTGTATTACCCTTTGATTTTGAAATAATACGGTACGTAATTTTCGGTGTAGGGTTATAATTATACAAAATTTGTTTCCGCTCGGTGTTGTTGTATTTCCTTTTCTTGCGTCCGTTTTCCTGATCTTTTTTTCTACATTGGGGTATTGAGTGATTTTTGCATTCATTTTTCTTCACGGTATTTTTCATTCATTAAAAAAAATTGCGCGTTTCGAACTACATTTTCGCAAAAAAACAAGACAATTTTAAAAAGAACAGTCATCTGCGGGAGAAGAAATGGCATATTTTTCATTTATTAAAAAAATTGCGCGTTTCAAACTGCATTTCCGCAAAAATACAAGACAAATTTAAAAAGAAAAGCCATCTGTGGGAGAAGAAATGGCTGCATTTCCGAAAAATAAGGACTTTTGGCAGAGCCCTTTCGGCTATGGCAGTTGGAAGCAATAGATCCTCTTTGATCCCCAGTATTGGACGTAATGGCGGCGTTAATTTGACCAGGATTTGGCGCCATGATATTGTGGGACTCGATTGGGCCCGGGGTAAATCCCCCTTTGGGAATCCCCACCGGTCTATAGGGCAATGAAAAACCCGCGGGGGTCGCAAGAATCAGGACGTCGTTTGGCTGCCCCATCAACCCTGGTCATCTGGCCCAATTGTTCAACTGTAATTCATTGTTTACCGACTTCCTTTCCTCGATCCATTCGTTATTCGTCCTTCAATATCCAGTTTTCCCGGCCAAACGATGAGCATTTCTGAAGAAATTAATCCCTCGTAATAGATTTTTTTTTAAATCGTACATGTTTGTAATCCGGAAGCATCTGGTGAATAAATTTGCTCTTCCAGTTATTCATCAAAATGCGAAAAAGCTCGCTAATACCGACAAAACCGGTCTTCAGAATGAATACTTGCGACATTGTTGGTTCTTCATGATTTTTCGATTATCGGAAAATAATTCTTCTGCCAATCATCCAAGCATGAAACTTCTGCAGCAGCGTAAATTGAAACTACAAGACCTCTATTCATACAGTTGATTTATCTTCAGATTTACTGTACCGTATTTCAATGCCCTTTGTAACAATTAGAGTAAATTTACGTGTTGCAATCAACAATTGACCCACATGTCTTCTCTGCACATAAACACATACTGTATAGGTATGTGAGACAAGAAAGGTTTATGAATGCGGCTGGCGGGAATGAGGATCGGATTTACGAGCAATTTGCGGCCGGCAAAGGTGGGCGACAAATAATGGAGATTGATTGGGGCAGAGGGATTTCTCTGGTCACTGGATGACCCAGCTCAGTCTCGTGAGCAAACGGCAACCATCTCTGGTTGACGTGAAAAAAGGAAAAAAAAATGTAGTATACAGGTGGACCTGCTCAGCAGAAAAATTCAAAGAACCAGAAAAATTTGTGCAAGAGATAATTTTGTTGCTGACTAGTGTTCCCCACAGACCAGTGCCAGTCTGCAGAAGTTTTTTGCTGGTCTGTTGGAATTTTGCTGCTGCAAAATGTATTACAAAAAGTAGCAATGAAGTCTGTTACGATTTTTTTTCTGAAATGTTGAATGTGGAAATTATCTGATGAGAAAATAAAGTTGAGTTTCCTCCTAATAACGCTTCAGACAAATTTTCAGCTGCTAAAAGGAATCATTTTCAATTTTTCTTTCTGAGAAACCTTTTTTCAGGCCCACCTCTCTAATTTTTTAAAAGGCTTCTCACTATATTGCTGCTTTTGCATTGGTTCATAATGTTTGCAAAAAAGCAGAAACTTTTAAATGCCTGTCTGCCTGCTTGCCTTTTTAAATGTCTTCCAATTTTCAAGCAAAACTGTTGAGTCTGCAGCTTGCTTTTCTCCCATGCAAATCTTATGCCAGGAATGCAGGAAAAAATGCCAGCCAATCAGGGATCTCTTTTACTTTTCGTTCAAAATGTTCAGCAGGATTAGAAAATATACCGTATCTATCTTTTTCCCAACTTAGGCCTTGGTACAAAAGTAGGATTTTTTAAATTTCCAGTACTTAGTGGCCAAAAATTTAGCAAAAATATTCTGTCTTTTGCGCACAAGGGTTTAATCAAATGATTTTTTTTCTCTCATTTCAATTGACTTTTCTTGATATTGCAGTAATTTTAGGTTCCTTTGCAGTATGCAATTTCCCTGTTTTTAGAATTCCACATCATCAGAGATCTGGAAATTTGACCCGGAATCGTTTCCCTGAGATTTTTTTTATCCGCACTAGTGGCTGCTGTCGATTCATTGTTGCCAACGGAATGAGACCCGGGTCCTCGTGAGCGCCTGAATTACGACCCTGGCAACTCCGAGTCCGCCTACAGATCACGTCATCGGCTCTAGTTTTCTCTTCCCCAGACATTATTTCTTTCTCTGGGAACCTTTATTGCATGTCACAGGCTTTTTCTTTTTCTTCGCCTTTTAAGGTGCGTGTGCCGATCCAATTTGGCAATTTATAGGACAATCGGCTGAGAGGATAACCGCGATAATGAAAGGTTGAAAATCTCACTGTCGCGCCGATTGCCCTACTGGTATTCTCGCACTGAATTTACCACTTTCCTGTGGCTTTCTCTATCTCACTTTGGAAGGAATTTCAGATACTGTGTGTGTTCCGGATTTTGTTGAATGATTTTGAATTGTAATCTGATAACAAATAATCCAGAAATATCCCCAAAGAAATAGATCTGTAATATTTGGTTAACAATACACTGGCCCCCGCCTAACAGACCTCCTGTGTAAGGGATTTTCGCCAAACAGACCAGCTCTGCAAGCAGTTTTTCCTCNGATTTTCGCCAAACAGACCAGCTCTGCAAGCAGTTTTTCCTCCCGCCCAACAGACAAAATCCACCAAACAGACTTCTTTTGGTTTAAAATTAGTGTTGAAAATTGAAATTTTTAATTTTTTATGTAATTGAATTCGTGTAAAGGACTTTTCGTCTAACAGACTCGTCGCTTGCACAAATTAAGTCCATTAGACGGGGGTTGACTGTATACTACTTATTCCCTTGAATAAAGCAATTGGGTAAATGAAATCGCGTCCTGTATAGAAACTTCAATTTTCTGGTCCAGTGCTTTATCAAAATTTGGCTCTTTTTCCCAACGGAATAATTTTTGAGGAGGACCAGCAAGTTACTCTTGTCAAGATGACAGAATTATCTACAAAAGACAAAGTTAAGTCTCAGTTTTTAAGTACGGGTACCTATTTTTTTTTCTTGGAAGTTGGCTTTTACCCTCTCCAGGCTTAATTCTTCTTCCGCAAACTCTCCTTCACGAGTTGCCGACGGAAATGAGTATTACAGTAGTTGAATACCAAGAAAAATAGTATTTAAAAATGAATAAAAAACAGACGGGAAGAAAACTATTCACACGACTTTTTCAAACGGATGCTCTCAACGGATCCATCGGCTTTTTCACTCAGGTGCTAATTTGCCCGCCCAGAAGGCAGACCTGTGATCTCGGGTTCTCCAAGTGAATAGTGTTTCCAATATGGACTCTCATTCCTCGTTTCCGCTTCCCGTAACACCAATTCCCTTCACAGACAAAAGCAAGATGGAGAGCATTTATTGTAGAGAAGGAGAGCAAATATGCGAGGAAAAAACCCACGCAAAAAATCACGCGACGTCATCCTGCTAAATACCGCTCGTCAAACGCCGTGGCGAACAAAGCAGCGTTTCTAAAAAATAAAAAAATCACATTGCTCCTTTCTCCCTCTTCGTCTTTAAAAAGATGAATTCAATGAAAAATTAGTTTCGCAATCGACACAAGAATGCAATCGTCGCATTATGCAGGGAACGATTTTCTGGCGAAATGAGCGGTGATGCAAATGGGATGGCTGCCAATAACACGTGGGTGGCCTGGCTTCTCCTAATGAATAAAAAGCAGACAGGAAGAAAACTATTCACACGACTTTTTCAAACGGATGCTCTCAACGGATCCATCGGCTTTTTCACTCAGGTGCTAATTTGCCCGCCCAGAAGGCAGACCTGTGATCTCGGGTTCTCCAAGTGAATAGTGTTTCCAATATGGACTCTCATTCCTCGTTTCCGCTTCCCGTAACACCAATTCCCTTCACAGACAAAAGCAAGATGGAGAGCATTTGTAGCGAAGGAGAGCAAATATGCGAGGAAAAAACCCACGCAAAAAATCACGCGACGTCATCCTGCTAAATACCGCTCGTCAAACGCCGCGGAACAAAGCAGCATTTCTAAATAAAAAATCACATTGCTCCTTTCTCCCTCTTGGTCTTTAAAAAGATGAATTCAATAAAAAAATTAGTTTCGCAATCGACACAAGAATGCAATCGTCGCATTATGCAGGGAACGATTTTCTGGCGAAATGAGCGGTGATGCAAATGGGATGGCTGCCAATAACACGTGGGTGGCCTGGCTTCTCCGAACAACACCAAACACCGGACGGATGTTTCCTTCAATTAGCAGTCCAGTGGTATCATCCGAGAGGATACGAAAAAGGAATAAATAAAATAAATTAATAAAAAAGAATGAATTGAATAAAACATGCAGCTGTACACATATGGGAAACCGTGAGCGAAGACATCGCTAGTCATAAACGCGGTTTATTAGGTGAAGCGCGCTTCTCCATTTTTTTTCTTCTTTTCTCTGGTTATTTAATTTTCTCTTACAGAAAAAGAGGCCTGTCATGAATTGCTCAACTTGGGGGAGCAGAAAGCAAAATATTTTTGCCTTGATGAAGAAAAATTTGCCGCGCGAACGAAATTATGCGAACATTTTCTTTGAATGAAAATAAATTGCAAAACTTTGATTTCGCTCGTGTCTTCCCTTTTGCAAGGATCTTGAGAATTTTGCAACGACACTTGCATAGAACCACAGGAGTTATCCAATTAGAAACATTTGTTAGAAGGATATTTAATTGAAACAATTTTGTTTTTTTGAAAATAGCACCTGGAAAGGAAAGGTTTGATTGGGCTCCGCAGAAAAGTAAATTCTATGTAAAGTATTCGAATTTGGACAAAATGTCCGAAATGCTTCAGATGGATTGCTTAGGACACATAAATTCTAACAGAATTCCGAGTGAAAATGAAGGGGAACTCCTTTTTTTAATCAAATATTGAACTTTTCTATGCATAAAAATTTACGGAGGAGTCTTTCCAATTAATCGAAAATCCAAGTTTGTTTAGAACCCATTCATTGATTACTTTATTGAAAAGGAACCCGGCATGACCTGAACTGCAAAAAAATAAAATGATGTGCAGTCACGAATACAAAACGCGTTTTTGCTTGGACTGAATTACACATGACCTGTAAAAAATTTTCCGCAAACAATGCACTCAAATGTGCAAATGCAGCTAAAAAAGAAAGTCGAGGGAAGTCAATTCAGATTTGTGTTGCAGCTGTTTCTCACTTTTTCATTAGACAAATAAATTACTAAAATTCCATGATGACACTTTTATTCATCCCTATGATAGGTTTCATTTGCATATTTCTGCAGCAATGCGGAATTATGAAATACCAGCAAGAATATTCGGATATTTTTTGAAGAGGAACGGCAACATGTTAAAATTCTTTGTTTCAATTTTCCCAAGCTTCCAATTTTACTGTAACTCACTGTGATTTCACTTGGTGCCCGAAACCTGTTGAAGCTATCGAAGGGGGAGATTCAAATATCTTGACAATGAATCAGCTATGTTTTCCTCGAAGGAAACACGTGCACTGAAGAATTTTTCTCTATTTAGCAATAAGCAAAACCCAATGTGCTCGACCCATTAAATTTAACTGCTTCTTCAATCTTTGTGGTACTCTTCTCTTGACTCAAAAGATCGACGGTTCATGAAGGCCTTAAAAATAAATTTACGAAAATGTGAAACCCTTTTCTAAAACACGATAGAAATTTATCAATTTCTCTTGGTCGGGATGACCCACATTTGCACTCCACGAATAAAAAATCTGTCCAAGCAATTTCATTTCTTTCGATGTTTAGAAAAAAAAGTCATCAAACTGACTGCGAATTTTTCAAACGAAATTGTCGTGCAATCTCATGTTTTTAAAAAAGATGGAAATCAGAGAAAAAGTAATGTCCTGGTGAGCAAATAATTTTCGACTGATACACGTTGTTGCTTGTGGATATGATAGCGAAGCGGCGTATTTTCAGACGGACGTGTCAATTGGTTTACGATATTTGGCGTGCATATCTGATGCGGGTTTAGTTTTGTTCCAACGATGCCTTGTTTTCCCATCTCTAATGACTCCGGTTGTTGTTGGGCGAGAGACACTCTGGCGATCAGCTTAAAAAAAGTGGACTTCTTGCCAAAACGTACCGTATTTTTTGGGAGCTAGTTCTGCAAGGTTTTTCGGGATAATTTTGTCGGGAGAGGAAAATTTGCTCCAGCAGATATTCCAATGTGCTGGCATTTTTGCCCATTTCAACTTTTCATTTATTTTATTTGCCAAACTACCAATTTTTACAATTTGAAATTTGTGAAGTTGTTGAACCACGCCCTAACGCAGCAAGAGATGATGGAAAAATGAGAAGATGCAAAATTCAAGTTCTGCTCGCGAATTTCAACTTCATGATAATTTCTGTACACTGTTGATAGTTGCAATACGAAAAAACTAATGCATTCCTTGGTTTCATTTTTTTTTGGGATTTTTGTAATTCAAAACCCATTTTTTGTTATGCAGGAACTCACTAAAGGCAAACCTCTCCAAGTTGAACTTCAAGGGACCAGCAAAAAAATTTGACATAGGGAGGTTTCAACTTAGGGAGGTTTTGAATTGAGCTACAATACAAAGCCTCTTTGTTCTGGGAAACAGGAAAATTGCTCAAAATTTTAAATTGTGATTTCCTGAGGATGAAATGACTTTTTAAATGAGTTGAAAGAATCCTGAACTTGGAGGCGGATTCATTTGCCCAATTAAGTCTCTCACCTCCTTTAAAAACAAATAAATTTCAGTTTTTATTGCTTTTTTCTTTCTTGTGTCAAGAAAATAAAAGCCAACAGGCCACATAAAATTCAACTAACGGAGGTTTGAGGGGAAAAGCCTTCAACTGAGGGAGGTTTTAAATGCTTTAATTCTGAAGGGGATTCAGACAGGACCTGAAAACAATTTGACTTAGGGGGGCATTCAACTTAGGGAGGTTCAAGTTATTGAGGTTCAACTGTATTATATTGGCTGAAAAAGAGAAAGCTTGCCAATACTGTATTTATGATAAAAAAAATGCAGACTGGAATCTGCACAGTTATTCCCTTCAAGCCACCCAGCTGTCAGCTGCTCATTTTTTACACTTCCCTCATGCACAAGGATAAAGCCCAAGAGGAAGAGGAGGAGGCAAGATATACATATGTGTCTTTTTTATTACCCCCAAAGAGCAAAAGTTATGCTTGCGGAGAAGTTTCCGTGATGAGCAATGGTGGATGAGATAAATTTTCCTGTGAAAGAAAAACAAATTCCGCAGGTGATGGTTTTCTCCTCTGAGGGGAAAAAGACACACACACACAGGATTTCGCATATGTTTCATGGTTTTTGTGTGTATAGTGTGGAAGTTGCTGCTGAGCAATCGTAAAGGAGATATTTTACATGCATGTCATCACTTCCTGTCGCTCTTGTCTTTTGGAGTCATCAATGCCGACAAAAGCAGAGCAACTGGATTTCTGAGAGACCAGGGGACGCATATTTCTAGTTCTCTGACAATTGTCAAAAAACATCGACAAAAATTCAAATGTTTTCAATTTTCAAACATCTTTAAGCATAATCTTACAGAAAAAGAGGCCTGTCATGAATTGCTCAACTTGGGGGAGCAGAAAGCAAAATATTTTTGCCTTGATGAAGAAAAATTTGCCGCGCGAACGAAATTATGCGAACATTTTCTTTGAATGAAAACAAATTGCACAACTTTGATTTCGCTCGTGTCTTCCATTTTGCAAGGATCTGGAGAATTTTGCAACGACGCTAGCAAAGAACCACAGGAGGTATTCAATTAGAAACATTTGTTAGCAGGAAATTTAATTGAAACAATGCTGTGTTTTTGAAAATAGCCCCTGGAAAGTAAAGGTTTGATTGAGCTCCGCAGGAAAGTAAATTCTATGTAAAGTATTCGAATTTGGACAAAATGTCCGAAATGCTTCAGATGGATTGCTTAGGACACATAAATTCGAACAGAATTCTGAGTGAAAATGAAGGGGAACTCCTTTTTTTTTAATCAAATATTGAACTTTTCTATGCATAAAAATTTACGGAGGAGTCTTTCCAATTAATCGAAAATCCAAGTTTGTTTAGAACCCATTCATTGATTACTTTATTGAAAAGGAACCCGGCATGACCTGAACTGCAAAAAAATAAAATGATGTGCAGTCACGAATACAAAACGCGTTTTTGCTTGGACTGAATTACACATGACCTGTAAAAAATTTTCCGCAAACAATGCACTCAAATGTGCAAATGCAGCTAAAAAAGAAAAGTCGAGGGAAGTCAATTCAGATTTGTGTTGCAGCTGTTTCTCACTTTTTCATTAGACAAATAAATTACTAAAATTCCATGATGACACTTTTATTCATCCCTATGATAGGTTTTATTTGCATATTTCTGCAGCAATGCGGAATTATGAAATACCAGCAAGAATATTCGGATATTTGAAGAGGAACGGCAACATGTTGACATTCTTTGTTTCAATCTTCCCAGGCTTCAAATTTTGCTGTAACTCACTGTGATTTCACTTGGTGCCCGAAACCTGTTGAAGCTATCGAAGGGGGAGATTCAAATATCTTGACAATGAATCAGCAATGTTTTCCTCGAAGGAAACACGTACACTGAAGAGTCCTCCTCAGTTTAGCAATGAGTCAAACCCAATGTGCTTAACACAGAAATTTTAACTGCTTCGTCAATCTTTGTGGTAATTGTCGCAGACCAAAGCGACGCAGCTTCAGCATCCGGTGGAAACCGGACCCCAAAACTTGTTGGATTTCTGAGGCCAGTGAGCCTCGCAAAAATCCCGTTTTTGCGAGACTCACTGAGCCTCACTCAAGGACAAGAAGTGGTCATCACTTCTTCGATTTTGCCTGAATTGGCCAATCCTGAGCCAGGAAGAAATCACCTGATTTCTTCCTGACCCAGTCTAAGCACCTGGGTATAAAAACCCTC
>CAJPEX010005716.1:0-15232 GCA_905338405.1 Notodromas monacha | reverse complement strand
TTCTTCTACTTTGGTTACTGCTGGGGTTTATTTATTGATTCGGTTTTTTCCTTTATTGGATGATTATGTTTTACTTGTTTTGTTTTATTTATCTACTTTAACTATGTTTATGGCGGGTGTGGGAGCATTGTTTGAGTATGATATGAAAAAGGTCATTGCTTTGTCTACTTTAAGGCAATTGGGGTTGATAATGTTTGCTTTGTCTTTAGGGTTTTATTTGTTTTCTTATTTTCACTTGTTGACTCATGCTATATTTAAGTCTTTGTTGTTTCTTTGTGCCGGGGCTTTTATTCATGGGTCGGGTGGTTTTCAGGATATTCGTTATTTTGGCTTTGTAATAGGAAGTTTTCCTTATGTTTCTTTTTTAATGGTTAGATCTTCTTTAGCGCTTTGCGGCTTTCCCTATTTGGCTGGATTTTATTCTAAGGATAAGATTTTGGAGGTTTGTATGATGAGAGAGTTCAATTTATTTTGTGTTGTTTTATTGGTTGTTTCTACTTTAATGACTTCTGTGTACTCTTTACGGTTGATTAAAGGATTGTGTATGAGTGAGCATAAAGTTATTTATGGTAATATAATAGATTTTAGGGTTATGGTTTTTCCTATAGGGCTATTATTAATGGGGGCAGTTGTGATGGGAAGAATGATGAGATGATTTTGTGTTGATGTTCCTTATTATAATTTGTCAGAGTTTTTTAAGTTGATGGTTTTGATTTTGGTTTTTGGTGGGGTTTCTTTGGGATTAGTATTTTCTAATTTTGTTGGGAAAAGGTTTATAGTACATTTTTTTGGTAGGATGTGATTTTTAAATTATTTATCAACTTATCTTTGGGTCGGGTTTTATTTAAAAGCTGGTACTTTTTTGCAAAAATTTTGGGATTGTGGTTGGAATGAGTTTTTGGGTCCTCAGGGGTTATATCGTTTTATTTTTTCTTTTTCTGAGGAGTTAATTATTCCTTATAATTTTAAGGTTTATTTGGTGACTTTTGTTTTGTGAGGATTATTGGTGTGTTTTATGTTTTTTTAAGTGGATGGCTTAAGGTTTAGAAAGCGTGGCATTGAAGATGCTGAGATGTATGGTTTTACTCTGCTTATCTTAAAGATTTCTCTAATTTTACACTGAAATTGTAAAGTGTTGATTACACCATTAAGATTAGAAGCACCAACGGTAATAATCCGCTGAGACAATAAAGTTAGAAGCTTTTGTCTGGAAATCTTGCTTCAACCGGAATTTATTTCAATGACATCTTTAACAAGGATGTACCTCTATTTGGTTTCAGTTAAATTAATTAAGGGTAATGTTGATGTTTTACCTTAAAAAGATTAAAAGTCTTTTTCTGAAAGATTCTTAATTAATTACGGGAATTACTAATCCAACTTTCAGGCCGAAACTGATCGCAAGTTTTGCTTCATAATTAGGTAAATCCTTAGATACTTTTTGAATGCAAACCAAATGTTATACTTAACTATTACCTAAGTTGTATCAGTTAATTGCTCCTTGATTTCATTCGTGAATTAAGCCGATAATTAAAATTATGATGAATGTTGATGTGATTAACAGTCAAGGAGTAATTCTTCTTATCTGAGAAACGATAGGTAGGGGGAGGAGAATGGTAATTTCTACATCGAAGATTAAGAAAATGATGGCAATTAAGAAAAATCGTAGGGAGAAGGGAATTCGTCTTGATGAGAACGGTTCGAATCCACATTCAAAAGGGGAGGACTTTTCACGTCTTGATGAGATTTTTTTTCTTAGTAGAGAGGCTGTTATTATAACGATGATTGAAACTATTAAGGTTAATAGGGATGATATAATGATTGGTAGGATTATTTTTCTTATTATTATAAACCTGATGTTTGGAAGACACCTATACTTAGTATACTAGAAAAATAATAACCTCATCAATAAATAGATACAAATAAGAATAGTCAAACTACGTCTACAAAGTGTCAGTATCATGCTGCAGCTTCGAACCCAAAATGGTGAGTGGCGGAGAAGTGGCATTTAACATGTCGTAGGAAGCATACTGCTAGAAAAATGGACCCAATGATTACGTGAAGGCCGTGAAATCCTGTTGCAATGAAAAAGGTTGATCCGTAAATTGAATCTGCAAAGGTGAATGGAGCTTCATAGTATTCATAGGCTTGAAGACATGTGAAGTAAAATCCAAGAGTGATTGTTAATAGAAGGCCTATTGATGTTTGTGAGTAGTTGTTGTTTATTATTCTGTGATGGGCTCATGTGATAGTAATTCCTGATGATAGTAGGATTGCTGTATTTAATAGTGGTACTTGGAAGGGATTGAAGGGTGAAATTCCGGCTGGGGGCCATATGACTCCAATTTCTGTAGTTGGAGATAATCTTCTGTGAAAGTATGCTCAAAAAAAGGACACAAAGAAGAAGATTTCTGAGGTAATAAATAAGATTATTCCGAATCGTATGTTGATGTTTACTGGAATTGTATGGTGGCCTTGTGCTGTTGCTTCTCGATAAATATCTCGTCATCATTGGTATGAAGTAATTGTTAAAATTAATAGTCCTGTGATTATTAAGTATGGGGATAGTTTGTGAAATCATATGATTATACCAGAGGTGGTGGCGAAGGCTCCTAAAGCTCCGGTGGCTGGCCATGGGCTTTGATCTACGATGTGGTATGGGTGGAAATATGTTGTTGACATAGGTTTCTCTTCTGTAGAGTGTCCTTAAAATGGAGAACACGTAGGCTTGGATGAATGCAACAGCGGTCTCTAGTAACATTAAGAGGATTTGGGAGCTCATTAATGGTAGAATAAAAATGAGGGATATTTGTGGTCCGTTATTTCCTAGTAAAGTTAGAAGTAGGTGTCCTGCGATTATGTTGGCGGCTAATCGAACTGAGAGAGTAATGGGCCGGATGATGTTGCTAATTATTTCAATTAGTACTATAAATGGGATTAGAGCTCTGGGGGTTCCGTTAGGTACTAAATGTGCTAGTGCTTCTATGGTTTTATTGGTTCAGTAAAAGATTATTAGGCCTGTTCATAGTGGTAGGGCTATTGATAAGGTTACTATTAAATGTCTTGTGGCAGTGAAAGTATAGGAAGTTAATCCTAAAGAATTATTGATTGCGATGAGAATGAAAATGGATGTAAATAAGATGATTGCTGATTTTTTTTCCTGTAAGATGATTAGAAATTCTTTGGAGATTAATAGTTCTATTTTGTTTATGATTGTTTTATTTGTGGTTTTGGTGGCTCAGAATGAGGCGGGTATAATAATTAAGAATAATATTATTCTGATTCAATTAGGGATTATGGTTCTAGAGGACGGGTCGAAAATTGAGAATAGGTTTCTTATCATTTTCAGTTTGATTGTGGTAAGTTAATTTTTATTGTTATCGTGGTAGAAGATTTTTGTGTAAAGTAATTAATTGAAGATAAGATTATTAAGGTTGTAATGGTAATGTTTATTATTATGAATCATATTAATGGGCTTATTTGAGGGATAAAGGAATATTATTTTTAATTATTTAAAAATGACATTTTTATGTTATTTGCTTAACTAATTCCTTAGGTGGTGGATTTAATTCAGTTTACAAATGCTTTGGGAGAAATTCTTTCCATGACGATTGGTATGAATCTATGGTTGGCTCCGCAAATTTCTGAACACTGACCATAAAAAATGCTTGTTCGGTTGCATGAGAAGTTGATTTGGTTGAGTCGTCCAGGAATTGCATCTGCTTTTACTCCTAATGAGGGGATAGTTCAGGAATGAATTACATCAGCAGCTCTGATGAGTATGCGAATTTGGGAGTTAAAAGGGATTACTAAACGGTTGTCTACTTCTAAAAGGCGAAGTTCATTAATTTTAATTTCTTCGGTTGGAATTATATAGGAATCGAATTCAAGGTCTATGAAGTCTGAATATTCATATGATCAGTATCATTGGTGTCCTATTGTTTTAATTGTTATTGAAGGTTCTTTAACTTCGTCTGTTAGATAAAGAATTCGTAGTGATGGAAGGGCGATGAATATTAAAATTAAAGCTGGAATGATTGTTCATACGATTTCAATTGTTTGTCCTTCTAGTAGGTTTTGGTCACTAAATTTTCTTATTATGATTATAGTAAATTTATAGGCTAAGAAGGCGGTAATTAGTATTAGAATTATTATTGTATGGTCGTGGAAGTAAATGAGTTGTTCTATTAGTGGGGATCTTGAGTCTTGCAGGTTTAGGTAAGATCATGATGGGATTTCTAAAGGAGGATAGCTCATTTATAGGTCTTAAATCTATTGCATTTATGTTCTGCCACATTAGAAGTTAGAAATTATAGGTAGCTCATTATAGGTATGGTCTTCTGGAGGAAAGGAGTGCGCTCATTCTATAGAGGAGTACTGATACCTTGAAAATAGGGCGGGGCGAGATGCTAGAAATCTTTCTTGTAGAATGAAAATTAGTATTATTACTCCAATAAGGGAGATGATTGATCCAGATGAGGAGATGACATTTCAAGTTGCATATGCGTCAGGGTAATCTGAGTATCGTCGAGGTATTCCGTTTAGTCCTAAGAAATGTTGAGGGAAGAAGGTAAGGTTTACTCCAATAAATATTGTTATAAATTGTATTTTTAATCATTTGTTGTTTATGGTGACGCCGGATATTAGGGGGAATCAGTGGGTGAGTCCTGCAATGATGGCAAAGACTGCACCCATTGAAAGGACATAGTGAAAGTGTGCTACTACATAGTAGGTATCGTGTAGGATTGTGTCGATGGAGGAGTTGGCTAGTATTACTCCGGTTAATCCACCAATTGTGAATAAAAAAATGAATCCTATTGCTCATAAAAGTGAAGGGTTAGGGTATAGACGGGCACCATATAAGGTGCCAAGTCACCTGAAGATTTTAATTCCGGTGGGAATTGCAATGATTATGGTAGCAGAAGTAAAGTAGGCTCGTGTATCTACATCTATGCCTACAGTAAATATGTGATGGGCTCATACTACAAAGCCTAATAGTCCAATGGCAAGCATTGCATAAATTATACCTAGAGACCCGAATGTTTCTTTTTTTCCTCTTTGATAGCTAACAATGTGTGAGATCATACCAAATCCTGGTAAAATTAGAATGTATACTTCTGGATGTCCAAAAAATCAAAATAGGTGTTGGTATAGGATTGGGTCTCCACCTCCAGCAGGGTCAAAGAATGAAGTGTTTAGGTTACGATCTGTTAATAGTATGGTGATGGCGCCTGCTAAGACAGGTAAGGATAGTAATAGTAATACTGCTGTGATTAGGACGCTTCAAACAAATAAAGGTATTCGGTCTATAGTTATTCCCGCCGGTCGCATGTTAATGCAGGTGGTAATAAAGTTGATTGCTCCTAGAATTGAGGAAGCTCCGGCTAAGTGTAGGGAGAAAATTGTAAGATCTACTCTTGGGCCTGCGTGGGCAATGTTTGCTGAAAGGGGGGGGTATACAGTTCATCCTGTTCCTGCTCCTCTCTCAGCAATTATTCCTACTGTTAGTAGAAGTAGGGAGGGGGGTAGTAATCAAAATCTTATGTTATTTATTCGTGGGAAAGCTATATCTGGGGCACCAAGTATTAAAGGTACAAGTCAATTTCCAAATCCACCAATTATAATTGGTATTACTATAAAGAAAATTATAATAAATGCGTGTGCTGTTACAATTGTATTATAAATTTGATCATTTCCGATAAGGGTTCCTGGAAGTCCTAGTTCGGATCGAATTAAAACTCTCAAGGCGGTTCCGATTATGGCTGATCAGGCCCCTAAGATTAGGTATATTGTTCCAATGTCTTTATGATTTGTTGAGAAAAGTCATCGTTGCGGCTGAGTGGCTGAAGTTAGGCGGTAAATTGTAAATTTATTTATGGAGGATTCCCTCGACCAAGGTTTTGTATTTTAAAGATAAAAAGTTTGATTGCAAGTCAAAAATTGGTGTATAACCCTAAAGCCTATGGTTTATTCCATAATTTTAGCTTTGAAGGCTAATAGTTTAATAACTTAAGTCTTTAGAGTTGTAATGAGTAATTAATTTAGAAGGATTGGAATCATTAGGAGGATTGGGAGTATGTTTGTTAGAATTTGATTGGATGATGAGTTTAAGTTTATGGGCAATTTTATTGTTATATAATGAATTATTATTATTCTGTAAGTTATTCGTAAATAGTAAAATAATGTTAATAGAGCACATATTATTATTGTGTAGGTCAATGCAATGCTTGTTGTGTATATTTGATTAATTACTATTAGTTTAGGGAGAAAACCTAGGAAGGGGGGTAACCCTCCTAAAGATAGAATTGAGATTATTATTGATACTTTGGAGTGTTTTTGTATTATGGTGTTTTGAAGGATTTTGTTTATGTTTAATTTTAATATTAAGTTTAGTAGTGAAGCTAATACTGTTGAATAAATGATTATGTAAAATGTTCATGTCTTAAATGAGATTAATAAGGCTCTAATTATTCATCCTGAATGTGCGATGGACGAGTATGCTAAGATTTTCCGATTGGATGTTTGATTGAATCCCCCGATTGCTCCTAATGTTACTGATAGAAAGATTCTGGTTATTAAAATGTTTGTGTTGAACTCTGGCATTATGTATAATAGTACGGATATTGGGGCAACCTTTTGCCAAGTTAGAATTAAAAGTAAATCAGTGTATTTTAGTCCTTCCGTTACTGGTGGGATTCAGAAATGAAAGGGCGCAATTCCTGATTTGATTATTATTCTAACTATGACTATGGTGGTTATGAATCTTTCTATTAAATTAGATGAGTGGAGCAGAAAGGCAAAAATTAGGATTGAGGACCCTAAAGCTTGTACTAAGAAATATTTTAGTGATGCTTCTGAATGGCGGGCGTTTTTTTCTGAAATTAATAAAGGAATGATTCCTATTAAGTTAATTTCTAAGCCCATCCATATTCCCATTCATCTTGGTGATCTTATGGTAAGGATTGAGCCGAAAATAATTAACCTAATTATAGATATTTTTCACGGTTGCATTAATATTAAAAGAGGAAAGGTTAATATTCATTGGAGGGATATGAGCCCACTAGCTTTGTGTTTAGCTTACTCTTTTCTTTTATTACATTTTGGTGTAAATGTGCACATTAAATTTTGATTTTAAAGGTTTTAATTCATTTTATGAAGTGTAATGAAGGTAATTAATACTTTATTTACCCTATCAAGGTAATCCTTTACTCAGGCACTTCATTGTTTATAACTAAATTTATTATCTAAGCCTAGAGTAAAATCTTTTATTTTATTTATATGTAGTAAAGTTTTAAGAGTGAGGTACTGATATTCTTGTAAAAATTGGTGGTTTTTAGCGTTTTTTAATGAAAAATTTTCAATGGTATATTAATGTATTATAAATATTTTATATAATAAATATTAATGTTAAATTTTATTTTACATTAATTATCGTAATTGGACAATATTATAATTATATAAACAGAAATAGGTTTAGGATAAATAGAAGCAATGATTAAATATAAATTATAGGAAAATTTAGAGAACAGATTTCAATATATATATTAATTATTTATTTAACATTAGGATAATAATAATGTTATATTATAATTACATTTAGATGTATAATGAAGTTATACATCTAAATCATATATAAATGTATAATATACATACATACACATATATATATATATATTGTTCTTAATGTTTTACTAATATGAGATTAAGTGTGATCATAAATTAATGAATTTCATTATAAATATATGATATGATTAGTTAATCAAATTTTTTAATTCTAAATTGAGAATAAAATTTTTAATTAGTCTATAAAAGTCATATTTAACTTTTATATGTGGGAACCTAAAAGTAAGGTTGGGGTTAATGTTTAATGGGGTTTCTTTTATTTTTACTTGTGTTTATTTGGTTGGTTTTATTTTTATTAGTGTTATTTATGTGATTGTTTTATAATAAGTTTAGTTCTATGCTTGTAAAAAAGTAAGAACTTATTTAAATCAAAATGTAATATACCAATGTGTTGACTATTGATTGTAGTGATGTGTATGTTTTATATGGTAATTGTTATAATTATTTTTAGTATAGGTATTGAGGTAGTTATTGATGAATGATTGGTTAATAGCGTGCCAGCAACTGCGGTTACACGGCTGATTATAATAAGTTGATTTGTGTGTTAGAATTATAAATCTTTATGTGTTTATGGTGAAATAGCTTTAATAGGTTTGTAGTTTAGTTTGATTTAATTAGTTTATAAACCAGGATTAGATACCCTGTTATTTTAATTAATTTTATTTGGTATTAATTAAGGAATGAAACTAAAAGAACTTGGCGGCGTTTTAATTTTTAGAGGAACCTGTCCTGTAATTGATAGTCCACGATTTATGCTTACTTTTTTTATGGTTTATATACCTCTGTTTTAAGATTATAAAGGTAGTTTATTTTCTTTAAATTAATTATTTTAATTCAAGTCAAGGTGTAGCTTATGGAAAAGAAGAGATGGGTTACAATATTATGTATATATTATGGACTATTTATTGTTAATAAGTAGATAAGGTGGATTTATTAGTAAATTATTATTGATTTTTTATTTGAAATTTTAATTAGAATGTGCACATATCGCCCGTCACTCTCAAATTGAGATAAGTCGTAACAAAGTAAAACAATTGGAAAATTGTTTTGCAGGGGGTAGTTTAGTCTAGAATGTTTCGTTTACGTTGAAAAGGAGCTAAATAGTTGGTCCCCATGAATGGAACTAGTTGTGTAGTGGCGGATAAGTTATAATTTAATATATTGTGTTAAGGAGTATTTGTGAGAATTGTTAAGTTAAGTCTAAAACTGTAAAGGTTTGATATTGGATGTGTATTTAATAAATATTTGATTATGGTGGTTTCCTTTGGTATCAGGATATTATGAATTTTGGCTATAAATTGATTACTAGAATTCTTTTGATTTATTTGGTTATAGGTAGAGATGTGGAAAAATTTTTATTAATAGCTGAATGGTAATGATAAGTTATTCGTAAAAGATGATATTTAGTTTTTGCTTATAAATTATAAATTTTGCACCATGTTTATGGGGTGTTTTTAGTTTTTGGGATAAGCCTGGAATTATTAAAATATGATTATTTGTTGTTAATTTGTTTAATTGAGCTTAGAGTTTGCTATATTTGTTAAGTTTGTTATAAATTTTTGTTTTTATTATTTCTTTATTATTTTTATAATGGGTGAAAGAGGAAGGTGGACTTTGGGACCTTTTATTATTATTTGATAATTAGTAAATGAGATTTGTGAGTTATTTGGTGATAAGTGATATAAAAATTAAGAATTTTGCAATATTTAGTTTAATTGTTTAACAAAAACATTTCTTTTGGTTTAGTGACGTGAAAGGTAGGTTTCCCTGCCCTCTGAAGATTTGAAGGGCCGCGGTATTTTAACTGTGCTAAGGTAGCGTAATCATTAGCTTTTTAATTAGAAGATTGTATGAATGGGGGTATGGACTAATTCTTTTTTATTTTTATTATTTGAATTTATGTTTTCTGTAAAAATGCAGAAGTGTTCTCTTGGGACGATAAGACCCTGTAGATCTTTTTACTCTTTATGGTAGTTAAATAGATTATATATTTAGCTGTTAGGATAGAGTTTAACTGGGGCGGTGAGTTATTTTAACATAGCTTTGTTATTTAATTATTATGATAAGATTTATGTGTGATCCTTGTTAAGGAAAAAAGAATAAGTTACCTCAGGGATAACAGCGTAATTTTTTTGGAGAGAACTTATCGATAAAAAAGTTTGCGACCTCGATGTTGAATTAAGGTTTGATTAGGGTGAAGAAGTTTATAATCAAAGTCTGTTCGACTTTTTAATCCTTACATGATTTGAGTTCAGACCGGCGGGAGCCAGGTCAGTTTCTATCTAAGAGAAGTTGTGAGTCGGCTTTAGTACGAAAGGACCAAGTTGATTTTTAATTAAATTGGCAGATAAATGCGCTAAATTTAGGATTTAGTTATATGTTTTGTTCATATTTAATGGCAATAATATTGCTATATTTGTTTCTTTTGTCACTTATTTGGTTTTGATGGTGTGTGTTTTGATGGGGGTTGCTTTTTTGACTCTTTTTGAACGTAAGATTTTGGGGTATATTCATATTCGAAAGGGCCCCAATGTTGTTGGATATTGGGGTTTATTACAACCGTTGGCTGATGCTTTGAAGTTGTTTTCTAAGAATCAAGTTTATCCTTATTATTCGAATTATTTGGTTTATTATTTATCTCCTGTTATTAATTTATTTGTTTCTCTTGTTGCTTGAATAGTATTGCCGTATTTTGGGTTAATGTATAGGTTTAGGTATTCTTTATTGTTTTTTTTATGTTGTACAAGTTTAGGGGTATATACTCTGTTAGGGGCGGGATGGTCTTCTAATTCTAAGTATAGAATGTTAGGGGTTTTGCGATGTGTTGCTCAAACTATTTCTTATGAAGTGAGGCTGGCTTTAATTGTGATTTGTGTTTGTTTTTTGGTTTTTAGTTATGATTTTTTTATATATTGTTCTTATCAACGTTATGTTTGATTTATTGTTTTTATTTTTCCTTTGGGCGTAGTATGAGTGACTAGTATATTAGCTGAAACTAATCGGGCTCCTTTTGATTTCGCGGAGGGTGAATCTGAATTAGTGTCTGGATTTAATGTTGAATATGGGGCAGGGGGCTTTGCGATGCTTTTTATGGCTGAGTATGCTAGAATTTTAATGATGAGTGTTGTATTTTCAGTAATTTTAATAGGGGGGCACGGGAGTAGGTTATTATTTTATTTTGAGGTTGGGTTTGTGATATATTTATTTATTTGGGTTCGAGGTAGGTTGCCACGATTTCGCTATGATAAGCTAATGTTTTTAGCATGAAAGGCTTTTTTACCGGTTGCTTTATTTTTAATAATATTTATAGGGGTTTTTCTCTTTGTTTAATGTATATTTTTAAGAAGCAGTCCTTAAATTTTGCTTTTTCTAATGCTTTCAAAACATTTGCTTTGTTATAAGCTAAAAAACTATGTTTTATTTAGGATGTCTCATGTTTTATGAATGAGGGGGTTTAATAAGAAGTATAAGAAGTAGATTGTTGTTAAGATCTGTCCGATTAGGACAAATGGTTCTTCTACTGGTCGTGCTCCAATTCAGGATAGGAGAATGGTTGATGAGGTGAGGATTCAGAATGTTATTTTGTTTAATGGGTATATGGATGTTGATCGCAGTTTTATTATGTGGGTAAATGGTATTGATATTAGGATTAATACAGATATGACTAGTGCCACTACTCCCCCAATTTTATTTGGAATAGATCGTAGGATTGCGTATGCAAATAAGAAGTATCATTCTGGTTGGATATGTACTGGGGTTGATAATGGGTTTGCTGGGAGAAAGTTTTCTGGGTCTCCTAGGGCGTATGGGTTTATTAATGATAAAATGATGAGGGAGGAGATTATGATTAGAAATCCTACTGTGTCTTTGATTGAAAAATATGGGTGGAAGGGAATTTTGTCGAAATTTCTATTTAGTCCTAATGGGTTGTTAGATCCTGTTTCATGGAGGAATAAGAGGTGAATGGCTGATATTCCTGCGATTATGAATGGTAATAGGAAATGTAGTCTGAAAAATCGTGATAGGGTTGCGTCTGAAACTGCAAACCCTCCTCATAGTCATTCTACAATTGATGTTCCTATATATGGAATTGCGGATAGAAGGTTGGTAATTACTGTTGCGCCTCAAAAAGATATTTGTCCTCATGGTAGGACATATCCTAAGAAGGCTGTGGCTATTGTTGTTAATATAATGATTACTCCGATGTTTCATGTTTCTATGAATCGATATGATCCGAAGTAAATTCCTCGTGCTGTGTGTAGATATATAGCAATGAAGAATATTGAGGCTCCGTTGGCGTGAATGGTGCGGATTAATCAGCCGTAGTTTACATCATAGCAGATATGAATGATTCTTGAAAAGGCGATTGTGTGGTCTCTTTTGTAATGTATTGCTAGGAAAATTCCTGTTATGATTTGTGTTATTAAGCATAATCCTAGGATTGATCCTATATTTCATATTACGTTGATATTGGCGGGAGAGGGGAGATCTATGATTGAGTTGTTTACGATTTTTATTAATGGGTGTGATTTTATGATTTTTATTGACATTAGTTCGTTCGGAGTGATCCTTGTCAGAATTTTGTTATTTTTACTACTGCAATTAAGGCGAGTAAGAGGTATGAAATTAGTATGATTGTTATAGCTCTTGATGATAAGGTTACTGGGGGGGTAAGGTTAATTATTTCTTTTAGTTTTGTGTCTTTTATTATTAGGGGTCTTTCGTTTCATGGAAGTAATGTTATTGAAATGATGATTGCTGTAATTAGGAGGCGGGAGTTAGAGAAGAATTTTTCATTAGAGGCTAATGAAGCTATGTAGATGAATAGAATTAATATGCCCCCTAAGTATACTAGAATTACAATATAGGAAAATCAGAAGTTGGGTATTATTATGCCTGAGATTATTCTGATTGTGATTGTTTGGGCAATTAAGGTAATTCCAATTGATATTGGATTTGAGAGGTTGATGAAGATGGAGTTTGTAATTAGAAGCGTTGCTTTAATTTCAGAATTTGGTTTATTTTAAAATTTTAGCTTTGGGAGTTAAAGAAGGGATTGTTTGTTCTAGTTCTGAAGTTTTAAGAAAGATTCTCTATTTTAGTTTACAAGACTAATGTTTTATTTTATAAACTATTAAAACTTATTGATTTGTTTGTGTTTTGTTTGGTGGGTTTGGTGTGTTATTTTTCTGGGGTTTGAAGGTTTGTTAATATACATAAGCATTTATTGGTTACTTTGTTGAGCTTGGAGTATATGGTTTTGATTGTGTTTTTTTTAATTAGTTTTTTTGTTTCTTTTCTTATGATTGAAGGTTATTTGTTGTTGTTTTTTTTGGTATTTTCTGTTTGTGAGGGGGCTTTGGGCTTGTCTTTGATGGTGACTTTGGTTCGAACTCATGGGGGGGATATATATAGTTCTTATAGGTTGTTGGAATGTTAGTTTTATTTTTTGTTATTTTTTTTATGATCCCTTTTATTGGGTTTGTGATGGGGGATTTGTTTTTATTGATTTCTTTTGTTTTGTTGTTTAAGTTTTCTGGAGTGTTTTTGGATTATTTTATGTTTATGGATTATATGGGGTTTGATTCTGTTTCGTATTTTCTTGTGGCTTTGAGGTTTTTAATTTGTTATTTAATGATTTATGCGAGGTTTTATGTTAAGTTTTTGAAGATTAGGAAGGAGTATTTTGTTATATTTGTTTATTTGTTGGGGATTTCCCTGTTATTTAGGTTTTTTATAGTTAATAGGATTGGGTTTTATTTTTTCTTCGAGGCTTCGTTGATTCCTATTTTTGTTTTAATTTTGGGTTGGGGTTATCAACCTGAACGCCTTCAGGCTGCTTTTTATATGTTATTTTATACGGCCTTTGCTTCTTTTCCTTTGCTTGTAAGTTTATTTTTTATTTTTGGAAGGTTTGATCATTTATATTATGTGATGGTAGGTGCTTATGATGGTAGTTGTGTTGGGTTGTTCGAGTTTTTGCTTAGTTTATTTTTGCTTTTTGCTTTTATAGTTAAGCTTCCTATGTACGTGGTACATCTTTGGTTGCCTAAAGCTCATGTAGAGGCACCGGTGTCTGGTTCAATGATTTTGGCTGCTGTTTTGTTGAAATTGGGGGGATATGGGATTTATCGTTTTATTGGGTTTTCTTTAAGTTTTAATTCTTATTTTTTTGTTTTTATGGGGTTAGTTTTGGTGGGAGGAATTGTTTTAAGATTGGTTTGTAGTGTGCAGACGGATATGAAGTCTTTGGTTGCTTATTCTTCTATTGTTCATATGGGAATTATGTTGGGGGGGTTAATTTCCTTAGGGTATGTTGGGGTCTTAGGGGCCTTGTTAATGATGATTGGACATGGGTTTTGTTCTTCTGGGTTATTTTTAATTGTTAATTTAATGTATGAGCGGAGGGGTTCTCGTATGATTGTTGTTAATAAGGGATTTATGGGGATGGTTCCTTCTCTTTCTATAATGGTTTTTTTGTTAAGTGTTTTTAATGTGGGTGCGCCTCCATCAGTGAATATTTTCTCTGAGGTTTTTTTGTCTAGGTCTGTGATGATGTGAGGTTTAATTAGTATTGTTTTTTTGATGGCGGTTACTCTTTTTAGGATGGTTTATTCTTTATATTTATATTCTTTTACTCAACACGGGTCTGTTTATGATTGTTTTGGGGTTTGATCTGTTAGTGTTCGAGATTTTATTTCTATGTTTATGCATGTTTTTCCTGTTATGTTTATGGTTTCTTTTATTTTTATTTACGAAGTGTTTTAAATTTAAATAGTTTAATTTTAAAATGGTAAGATGTGGGTTTACAGATGCTGGTTGGCTTTAAGTAATTTTATTTAATGTTTTTGATGTTGTTTTTTTATTTTTGATAATTTTGTCTATTTTAAGTTTTTATTTTTTCATGGAAGTGTTTTTGAGTGGAGTCAGGGTTTTGGTTGATTGAGAAGTTGGGGCTTTTGGTGGCTCTACTTTTTTTTATAGGATGATTTTTGATTGGATGTGTTTGTTATTTATGGCTGCAGTATTATTTATTTCTTCTTGTGTGTTTAAGTATAGAGAGGAGTATATGTCTCATGATTTTAGGAAAGTTCGTTTTGGGATTTTGGTTTTTTTATTTGTTTTGTCTATGGTTTTTTTGATTGTGAGTCCTAATTTTATTAGTGTAATTTTAGGGTGGGATGGTCTTGGGTTGGTGTCTTATTGTTTAGTGGTTTATTATATGAATTATAAGTCTAATGCTGCAGGAATGGTTACTGTTTTGACTAATCGTTTAGGGGACTCTGGTTTGATTATTTGCGTTTCTTTGTTTTTGTGTTACGGAAGGTTGGAGTTTATTGGCAGATTTTCTGATTGTGGGGTTTTGAGTTTATTTATTGGTCTGGGATGTTTTTTAGCCGCTATTACTAAAAGTGCGCAAGTTCCGTTTTCTGCATGATTGCCTGCTGCTATGGCTGCTCCCACACCCGTTTCTGCGTTGGTTCATTCTTCTACTTTGGTTACTGCTGGGGTTTATTTATTGATTCGGTTTTTTCCTTTATTGGATGATTATGTTTTACTTGTTTTGTTTTATTTATCTACTTTAACTATGTTTATGGCGGGTGTGGGAGCA
>CAJPEX010005715.1:2808-15232 GCA_905338405.1 Notodromas monacha | reverse complement strand
GGATCTGAGTTGCTAGGCAAGAAAGTATTGTTAGCGTTTCGGAACGCTACGTACGGAAAATAATAGAGGCATCATTGTTAACCTGTCGTAGGACACTCATAATATTTTGGTGACAATGTAAAGGGTGCGCATCCATTATTACATGATCGTTTAGTCGTCTGAAGTCTACAACCATCCGCCACCCACCGTCTTTCTTCTTAACCATTAACGTTGGGCTATTGTACGGGGATTTGGATGGGCAAACAATTTCGTGATCAAGCAAGTCTTCAACAAATTCGTTCTCTTTAGGACGCATTCCATGAGGTAATGAATATTGCCGGGTAAAAATGGGCTTATCCGTGTCTAGAGGTATGTCCGCTTTGTAAAGCGGGCATAATCCTAAATGATCGGATTTCTTGGCCAGAACGTTTCTATACTTACGCAAAAGCGTGCGTAATGCGGGTGTCAATTTTTCGGGACACTCAGAAAGTTGAATGTTCTCTTCAATTAGTTGATAGAGATCTTTGTCTTCCAATTTGCCATGTAACCGTTCGAACTTCTCTTTATTTGGGGATGCTTTCCTTTCCTTGGTTGCTAAAACCAGGCTAGTATTTTTTGATGGATCCAAAACGTCTGTAATTACATGAACTCCAACGGTTGCTGATGTCAAAGTAAGCAGTGGAGAAACATCAATATCCTCATTGCCCACATTGAGGCAGAGTACGGGATAGAGTCCTTTATGAGGACGGGATATACTGCATGCTACTATTAGAGTTCCACAGAGGCCATTGGAAACGTACAAAGCACGAGTTCCAACCTTTTCTGCAAATTTACTGGATAGTGTTGCAAAAAGCAGTTTCTGAGATTTTCTAGGTATTTTGCTATTTTCATAAGGATACAATCTGAACAACTCGGGTTCTTCTATCTGATTGATTTGAGAACATCTGACTTGTCTTCGATGAGCTGTTTCCTTTAAAAATGACACACGCAGTTCATTCAAATGTACACACTTTTCTCCATAAGATGAACGGGCATGCATTACCTTAAGGACATCCGATCCGAGAATTCCCTCAAATTCATGACCATGCATGGGGAAAATTACAAAACGCGCACGGGTTAGAAAGATGTTATTTATGTACAAAGAAATATACAATACTCCATTCACAGGCATCTCCCTGCCTTTGATAGTGGCAATAGAAATATTGGATGCTGTGGGAGTTGCTTCAGCTTTTAGGGTATTGGGGGATAAAAGAGAAATTTCCAAACCTGAATCCAATAGGAATTTCGCAGGGAAGCAGGTTGCGTCTGTTGAGAGGAGGACGACCGGCAACTTTGTAGCAGATGCTGAGGAAGTTCTGGTCAATACTTGTTTCCCGAGTATGACATCGTGGGTTTGTCAATGTAGCCCTCTGGAAGGAGCTCTTCTTCCTGTTTGTTGTCACATTCCTTGTTCTCATTATAGTCCTCACTTTCCTCTATGAAATTCACAACTTGACGCCCGTTTCCGCGCCCGCGACCATGCCAGCGTGTATTTCCGCAATAGGACGAGCGCCCTCTCTGGGTACCCTGTCCACCTGTGAACTTGGGTGCACGGCCCTCCTTCTCAGGGGCTTAGTACACCAATTTTTGCGTGGCTGGTTTAGCCGTCACCTTACTCTGAGCACAACATTTGCTGCAAAAATGGCCTTTTTGGCCACAATTATAGCAAATTGTTGCGGCTCGAATATCAGGTACATTGGTTCCACTATAACTAGCTGGGGGTGTTTGGGGGCGCAGGTGGGACGAGATCTGATGGAGAGAGGAAGATCAAGAAGAGTCCAAGTCCCTTTCTTGGTCCTCCACTGAGATCGCGAATCTAAGGGCAGTCTCGAAATCATCAAAAGTGATGCGTATCGCGTTGGCAATCTCGGGCACATGACCGTCCATAAAAGTTGATAGCAAGAATCCGTCGAGAAAATCCTGTTTGCCATTATACTCCCAACACTCCTTCACGTAGAAGGGATTTGGCAGGAGGGCTGCAGGTTGATTTTCTTGGCGAATTACTTTTAATTTACCTGGGGCGTTGCCCAGGAGGAAGTTCCCTGCCCTTCTTACTCTGGCCCCAAAAGTCTGCACTTGCTCGCCTTGAGCTTGTCGCATCCTTTTCAGGTCCTTCATAAGATTGGTTAGAACTCTTCTCCCAAACATATCTTGTAACAATTTTACTATTACTCTATAATGAGCTGAAGTCAGCCCTTGGATTGACATCACATAGATCTGCGCTTCTCCCCTCAATTTGCTCAACAGATTGGATTGGATACTTTCATCCGAGTGAACACCATCATACAGAGCACTTTGAAAAGTAGCCCACCATTCTTGCCAATTCAAGGGACCACTTCCGTCAAAATGCGGTATTTGATTCATCGCGATCGACGCTTGCTGAGTGCTGACACTTGGCAATCGGGACTTTTTAAAATGTTCTACAGTATAAAAAACCACTTCGTCCGCACTCGGTTCAGTCAGTTGGTCTAGACTTAATTCGTTAGCAACCAGAGCTTGCCTGATCCCCATTCCATCAGCAAAGTTGCGCTTTTTTATTTTTAACTCTTCTTTTAGCTGTTTTGAGAACATCAATAATTGAGAATCTTTGATAGCCTTCTCATGAAGACTTATCTCCATGAGATTTGGCTCCAAAACTTCTAATATTGTAGTTACGGTTGCTAGAGGACCATCAGCAGCTTTTATCTAATCTATTCTCTTTTGTAGCGCCGCTCTTACTTCCTGAGACGGGGCAGGGGTCGCATTAAGTTGACCAGTTAATCTCTCAATTTCCTTTTCCAATTCTGCTTTCCTTTTAGCGGCCACTTCTGACTGTTCCTTCGGGGACATCTCAAGCAATTTTCTATCCACAAAGGCATTTATATCTAAAACTCAAGACATATCAAGAGAAGAAATGTTAGCAGGAGTCCCGGTTGCCATAGTGTGAAATTAGTTTTACGTTCACTTCTAGATCACTTTTCGCAAGACCGTATTCTAAGGCACTTTTCGCGAGCACCTGAGGAACACTGGAGCACTTGTTGTTTCTTACTTTTTGTTCAGAAATGACTTGGACTTTTCTGCACGTCTTAGCTGTTGCACTTAGCTTTTCTCTTTAGCTTTTGCACTTAGCTTACAAGTACTCACCCCGGGTAGAAAAGAAATCTCGGCTGCGCCAAATTATGTTATCCAAAATCGGCGAAAGAATAAACTCCAGACACTTTTGTACAGAAAGAAACGTCTTCCTTTCTTACGCGATTAATCTAAAACTCAATTCCTTCCAGGACAACGTTCTGTCGAGAAGATTTTTAATTATTTATGGCCAGGGTAAAAGTGAATCTAGACTTCTCCTTAAGTGAATACGTATTGTCATCAAATATTAATATGAGTGTCCTATGATAGGTTTATAATGACGCTTCCTATCTTTACTTTCATACGTCCCAAAACATAACAATACTTTCTGCCTGGCAACTCAGATCCGAATCTGAGGAGGTCATGATGCGTACTTTTACAGTGTCTGGTTTACGGTCATTCCCCATCCCCATTTCTGTTTTTCAGACTGAATTGCATCATGCATGTCTGGTTCATTCTGAATCTATTTAAGGTCCGCGAAGTGTATATTTGGTATTCATTGTTGGTCTGGCATTCGTTGCAGTCACATAGGAATATACAAACTCACGTCTTTATAATGAGAAGTCTTTATTCACTTAGAAACTTGGGCTATAGGAAAGAAATCTTCTCGACGAAAGGTTATTCTTGGAAAGTAAATCTTTATTGGATTAATCGCGTCCAGAAGAAGACGTTCTTCTTGAACTGCGATAGTGTCTTTTATTGATCTTTCTAAAATAAGGATAACATAATTTGGCGCAGCCGGTAGGATTTCCTTTTTACCCCGGGTGAGTGCTTACAGCAAGAGCTTAAATAGCTAAACAAGTGCTTTGAAGAAAAGTAGTAGAAGACTAAGTGCTCCAGACCTCCGCAGGTACACGCAAAAAGTACCTTTGAATACGGCGTCTGTGAAAAAGTGAATTTAGCAGTGAACGTAGGGAAATTTTCTGCTATGGCATCTGGCACCGCCGCAAACGTCTCATTGCTTGACATGTCGCGAGTGTTAGATGTGAACGCTGTCGTGGATAGGAAACTTCTCAAGATGAATCCGAAAGAGCAGGCCAAAGTTGCTGCTAAGCAAAAGAAGGAATTAGAGAAAGAAATAGAGCAACTCGAAGGTCAGCTTAATGCCAACCCTGGCCCTGCCCAAGAAGTGAAAGATGCGCTCAGAAAAAGAATTGAAGATATTAGAGCAGCTGACGGTCCGCTGGCAACCTTAACAACAATTTTAGAGGTCCTCGAACCTAATCTAATGGAGATAAGTCTCCACGAGAAGGCTATCGACGATTCTCAACTATTGTTGTTTTCAAAACAGCTGAAGGAGGAGTTAAAAATTAAAAAGCGCAATTTTGCCAATGGTATGGGTATCAGACAGGCTCTGGTGGCAAATGAATTAAGTCTTGACCAAATTACAGAGCCTAGCGTGGACGAGGTAGTTTTCTACAATGTTGAACATTTAAAGAAGTCCAGATTGCCTAGCGTAAGTACTCAACAGGCCTCAATTGCTATGAATCAAATTCCGTATTTCGATGGGAGTGGTCCCCTGAATTGGCAGGAGTGGTGGGCAACTTTCCAAAGTGCCCTGTATGACGGTGTTTATTTGGATGAGAGCATCCGATCCAATTTGTTGAGTAAGCTTTGGGGCAAAGCGCAGATTTACGTAACGTCTATCCAAGGGCTTACTTCAGCCCATTACAGAGTAATAGTGAAGACGTTGCAGGATATGTTTGGGAGGCGAGTGCTGACAAATTTGATGAAGGACCTCAAGAGGATGAGACAGGCTCCCGGTGAGCAGGTCCAGACTTTTGGGGCTAGAGTCAGACGAGCCAGTAACTTTCTCCTAGGCGACGCCCCGGGCAATTTAAAGGTAATTTGTCGGGAGAACCAGCCTGCTGCCCTCCTGCCTAATCCTTTTTATGTGAAGGAATGCTGGGAGTATAAAGGTAAGCAGGACTTTCTAGACGGATTCCTTCTCTCGACTTTTATGGATGGACTCGTTCCCGAAATCGCCAGTGCTATACGAATTACTTTTGACGATTTTGAGACCGCCCTGAAATTTGCAATCTCTGTGGAGGATCAAGAGAGGGATCTAGATTCCTCTCGATCTTCTGCCCTACACCAATTTTCCCAATCGCGTCCCAAAACACCTCCAAGTGTGTATGGTGGAAACGCTATGCCGGATATTTGATCCGCAACCATTTGCTATAGTTGTGGCCAAAAAGGTCACTTCCGCACAGAATAAGGCAGCAACAAAGCCTACAATGCAAAAATTAGTGTATTTGGCCCCTGAAAGGTATGGCCGCGCGCCGAAATTTGCGAACTCTCAGAGAGGGCGCTCTTCCTATTGCGGAAATTCGCGAGGAAATATGAGGGGACAAGGACGTGGTGCTGGGCGACGTTCGGTAAATTTTGTAGAGGAAGGCAAAGTTACAATGAAAATGCAGAAGAGGAAGAAGAGGAAGAAGAACTGTTACCCAAAGGCTACATCGACGAGCCTGCAAGTCAGTATTCGGGAAACGAGTACTGACTGGGACTTCAACCGCTACCAGCACGAAGTTACCGGTCATCCTCCTAGCCACTGATGCCACATGCTATCCTGCAAAATTCCTTCTGGATTCAGGTTTGGAAATTTCTCTTCTTTCACCCGATACCCTAAAATCGGAAGTCACCCCGTTAGCCTCTAATATTTCTATTGCCACCATAGAGGGTAGAGAAATGCAGGTTAACGGAGTGCTGTATATTACGTTGTATAGTAACAATCCTTTCCTAACTCAAGCGTGATTTGTAATATTCCCAATGCATGGACATGAGTTCAAAGGGATTCTGGGTTCCGATGTTTTGCAAGTGTTACATGCCAAACTTTTGTATGGAGAACAGTGAGTGCACCTAAACAAGATGCGTGTGTCATTCTTGACGGAAACAACACAGAGACAAAAGGTAAAATGTTCTTGTATTTGCAATTTAGAAGAAACAGAACCATTTCGTTTATATCCAGTAGAATCAGTAAAAATCCCGAGGAAATCACAAAAACTTCTCTTTGCAAAGCTATCAGAAAGGGCAACCGAGAAAGTCAGTACACGTACCTTGTATGTGGCAAACGGCCTTTGCCGCCATCTGATAGTGGCTCAAAGTATTTCTAGAAAACATAAGGGAGCTTATCCAGTCTTATGTCTCAACGTAGGCGATGAGGACGTTGATATATTGCCTCAGCACACCTTGGCCATAGCTACGTTTGGAGAGATTATCGACGTTCTAGAATTATCAGGGAAACCCCCGTTAGTCTTAGCAACCAAGGAAATCTTTCCAAAATCTTTGGACAAGGAAAAGTTAGAACGACTTCATGGAAAATTGGAAGAAAAGAATCTGATTCAGTTAATAGACGAGAACATTGAACTTTTGGAATGCCCCAAGAATCTGACACAATCATTGCGTAGTCTCCTACGGAAATACAAGAATGTTCTAGCAAAGAAATCTGACCACCTGGGTTTGTGCCCATTGTATGAAGCAGATATACCTCTGGATACCAAAAAACCTATTTTTACAAGACAATACCCTCTTCCGCATGGAATGAGACCAAAGGTAAACAAATTTGTGGAAGATCTGCTCAAGCATGAAATAGTTCAACCTTCAAAATCCCCATACAACAGTCCCACACTCATGGTGAAGAAAAAAGATGGTGGGTGGCGGATGGTTGTAGACTTCAGGCGTTTGAATGACCATGTTATTACGGACGCGCACCCTTTACCTAGAATTAACCAAATTTTCAAGGAATTGCTAAATACTTTACAGCTCTTGACCTCCTTCACGGGTTTTATAATATAAAGATTCGTGAAGAGGAAAGATGGAAAACGGCGTTTTTGACGCCCATGGGACACTACAAATTTATTTGTTTGCCTATGGGACTCAAAAACAGCCCTTCTATTTTTCAAAGGTTAATGCATTTGGTACTAGATGGGTGCTTGGGAATTTATGCTTATATTTACGTTGACGACATTGTTATATACTCGCAAACTGCCGACAAACATTCCACTCATTTATCCAACATTCTACAGCGTCTTGACAAAGCGGGGCTGAAAGTTATTTACTGATTATTTACCTGATAAGTTAAATTCTCCAAGTGTCAGCTGTTCCGCACACCAATAGAATATCTGGGATTTTTAATAAGCAAAACTGGAATTTGAGTAAATCCGACAAAGATTGAAGCAATCCAAAATTTTCCTATTCCCGCAGATGTAAAAGGAGTACAAGCCTTCCTAGGCTTAGAAGGATATTTCCAATCGTATATCCAAAATTTTGCGCTGAAAGCCAAACCATTGTACCTTTTACTTAAAAAAGATACCGTATTCCAATGGCAAAAAGCCCGGGAAGACGCTGTAGATTGCTTGAAGAAATGCTTGCTTTCCGCACCTATTCTATCCTTCCCTGACTTCAATCATGAATTCATACTAACAACAGATGCTTCCGCTATTGCGGTCGGCGTGGTTTTAACGCAGAAACCTGGTAAGAGGGAAGTTCTTATTGGATGCGCCAGTAGAACCCTTAATGACGTGGAATCCCTATACCCTAACACTATTAGAGAATTGCTAGCTGTGTATTATGGTGTGTCGCAATTTTGCTCATATCTATGGGGTCATCCCTTTGTGATCCGTACAGATCACATTGCGATACCTTACTTGAGTCGCCAAAGACAGAGTGATAGCTGCCGAGCTATAGCCTGGTTCATGAAACTCAACGAATACGAATATCGTGTTGAGTACAAAAAGGGATTGTCAATACCTCACGCCGATGCGTTGAGCCGCTTCCCACCGGACAGTAAAAGCAAAAAACTGAATGCTTATCTGTCACCAACCTTGTTGGAAACCAACCTAACCCCATATGTGTCTCAAAGTCTTTTACAGAGAGCAACAGCCTCACTATAGGGAAAAATTCCTTTTGGAACAGACTTCAAAATACAGGACGGAATCCTGATGAAACGAACTGCTCAAGGACAATGTGTTTGGGTACCCCCTTCTCTTAGAGAAAACATCATTTCCAGTTTTCATAACCCGCCATCTATGGGCCATTGCGGCATTGCTAAAACAGCATACGCAATACGGGAAGAATTTGCATGGCCTATTATTGAAAAAGATGTTACGGCATATGTAAGAACTTGTCCCGAATGCCAGAAAACCAAGCAATTCGCCCATAAGACCCCTTATTTGAGTACAGGTATCCCCAAGAATTGTTTTGAGGATGTTAGTGTAGACGTGGTAGGCCCTGTCCCGAATAGCCAGAGAGGGAATCAATATATATTGGTCATACAAGATAGATTATCCCGGTGGATTGTCTTCTCAGCAATGAAAGACGTGTCTGCCCAAACGACGGCAAGACTTTTCTTGCCCGATTGGGTTTGCTTATTCGGTGCCCCTAAGCGTATTTTGACCGATTCTGGAACAAACTTTGTAAGTAGTGTGTTCTGGGATATGGCCAGTTTCCTGGGTGCCCGAGCTAACACGACCACTGCATATCAACCTCCAAGGCAATGGGCAAAACGAAAGATCCCATAGAGAACTCCACAAATACCTAGCCCTATATTTAGATCCCGACAATCGGAGTACCTGGGATGAACTATTAAAACTAGCAGCATGGGTGCATAATAGATCGAAACATGAAGCGTTACAGGCGTCTCCTTTTGAGAATGTAACTGGACTGAAACCAAGAAGAAATTGGCTATCAAGTCAACAAAACTTGGAGCAGTTCCAGAGTATACAAGAATATTATGAGGTAACGAAATAAAAGCTAGAGTCCCTCAGAGAACAGGCACAAAAAGCCATAAGAAAGGGACAAGCCTCATATTTGGAACGCTTGAATGTACATCGAAAGGGAACAACATATAATGTCGGAGATAAGGTGTGGCTAAAACAGCATCCACTCTCTTTTGTAGGAAAGAAATGGAGTGCCAAGTATAAAGGCCCTTATACAATATTAGAAATTGTTAACCCTGTAGTCGTACAAATAAGAGATGACCAGCACCCAGAATGGACTGATGTTGTTCATACCAGTTACGTCCGACCGTACCAGTCCCGATTGCCAGAAAGCTCTGAAAACCCAAACGAACTCAAAATAGAAGAGTTCGACGAAATCAAAGAAAAAGTAATCCCAAACACGCAGTCTCGCAGCAAACCACCAGCCAGGATGACAAGTCCAAAGAAAACTGAGGAAAATGCTGACTCATTGCATGAACAAGAAGCAGAAATCCCAATCATGGACGTCCAAATGGAACAAGGAGACAGAGGGGAAACTCGACCAACGATTGAGGAAAACAAAGCAGTGGCTGAAACTGATGACAAAAAGAACGAGACCATTGCTCTAAACGTCTCAGCCCCAGATTTAATGTTTTATGAAACTCCATCTCATTCTCCTGAACCTAAACAAACTGATGATGGTGATAATGCTAATGATTCCTTTGTTTCCGCTTCAGATCCTAACCAAACGATCATTTCGGGAACACCCAGGAGTGGAAAATCAAACAAATCCTTTCTCTCTGAAGTTACAACAGAGTTGGGCAAGTTTTTCTCTCCTGGTTCTGGGTCTGACGACAATGGAGGGAACGACAAACATGGGAGCGAGACAACCTTGCCCCCAGTGACAGACAGCGTCCTAGCCCTGCCTGAATCAGCTAGCACTCCGAGAAGGTCACAGATGCCGCTGATGCAGACACCAGAGCAAGGTGTTTCTGGAATACCGCAGCAAGCCTCTAGCAAGTCCAAAAGTCAAAAGAAGAAAGAACAAAAAAAGGAAGCAGCTAAACAAAAATTGGAAGGAAAGGAACCAAGGCCTCACATGCTAAGCGGAATAGACGCAGATAACATAATACCCAAACGCACGCGTGGACAGACAAGGGAAAGAGCATTGTCAGTACCAGATAAGTACTAGTTGCCATGCGCACAGCCAGTCGACCAAAAGACTGGCAACATGGGGATGACGCAAGCAATTTTCTTGTGCTATATCCTCTGTCCAGTAAGTCTTACGTTATTAATTGAGGAAGTAACCAAAGATAGGGGAATTATATCAAACAGTAATAGACTCGACAAAATATCCCCTATTAGGACTTTCCCTGGGAACGTAGGTGTTACCATTGAAGACATGAGTCAGATGTGCATCCCAACCACATTTTGGACAATGGAATCTGTAGTTAATGTTGGAAAATTTTACCACTTGGTAGAGAACATCCGGAAAGAAGTAAAGGCGTTTGCTACGGAAACCAACGATGCTGTGGAAGCAGGTGACTTAACACTTATTGCCCCAGCAAAAATAGCCATGGACATCTTAATTCACAAAACCAAGATCATAGATGTGACTCTTGAAAATTTATCATCAAGATTTGTGAATGTACCTACAAATATCGGAAGGGAAGTTCCTTATGTCAATCTGTTACCAATAGTCCAAAGAGGAATTTCACCCATTACAAAATTGCAAGTAGCAGACAAACGAGCCTTTGTAAAGCCTTCAGCTTTAGTCGCATTTGACGACTATGAACTAAAAACCATTTTCAATTCCTTGCTCACAGATATTAAATCTACCAACAAGAGCGAAAACGAATTTTGGATGAAGTCTTTGCTTCTAGGGTCTGAACTGGCTCATCTCAATACGTTAGCAGAAACTTTGCAGGATGATCTCGAAAAAATCAAACAGTTTGTCTTTCCGATTCATCTCTACAACATTCATGTTGTTGAATCTGTATTGGAAGAAATTCTAACTACGGAACCGAGATATGCAAAAACAAAAGTAACTGCTCTGGATCTATTTGAAATGATTAAATCTAACCCGGTAACGGTAGGATCCTTCACATGCGAAAATATCAAGAATCAGACAAGTGTTTGTGAATTTAGAACCATGACAATTGTCCCAGTGGTGGCCCCCGATGAGGTTGTGTACGTGTCTAGAATTCATGCCATCCCTGTTGCTAGAGAAACGTACCTTGGTTCACCTAAATGGATGCAGACAGAAATTAAACATCCTTTTCTGCTAAAAAGAGGTGACAATTATTATGCAGCCTATGGGTCAGAAATACCTCAATGTCTACCAAGGATAGGTCAATCAGGCTGTCAGATTTGTCACGCAGGACATCTCCCAGTACGCCCCGCTAGTCTTTGTATCAAGCAAATACAAGAAGGTGCAAATGACAAAATGATACAAGTGGCCTGCAAAATGCAGTTGGTGGAGATGCCCGAAAATATGGTGATCCAGTTAGACAAGGATGAGTTTGCATACATAGATACCGATGAGGGGAGAATTACTCAATATTGTGCTGAGAGTCCTAACAAAGAAACCCCTGCGTCTGAAAATTCATATGAATTGCCATACTCCGGAATTATCAAATTTAATCAGAATTGCAGATATACTTTGGTCAATGGACCATTTCAAGACATTCTGCCAAAATTAGAAAATGTAGAAATTAATGCTGTGGAAGAAATTCCAGCATTCAAACCTAGAAGCAGTGTGGCAGAAGACATTAGTGATTTACAGTTACATTTTAGAGATTATGGCTACATATATCTAATTGTTTCTGTAGTACTTTTGTCTATCATTTTATTAAGTATAGCTTACTTATGCTTTGCCAAAATTTGATACGTAATTCTAAGACAACACAGGAGAAATCTGAATTTTCTTGAGGGCACAAATATTGAATTAGTCCCCGCCAGAAATGCGCCTTCCATCCCACAATACCTGCGGTTGCAAATTAACGCAACTACTGGACTTATGGCCATCAAATAATATCCTGTGGTACGTAAGTGTGCTTGACATGTCTTAAGCCTTGCTTACAAGCCTACGTATGGTTTTAGTAATTGTTTCCACCTGGATGAATGACTATTTGTCCACTTTATGTAGCTGTTACACTTGGCTTGTACATGCACCTGTTGTACCTGCTGGTTGTTGTCAATTTTAACTGTGTGTCTTTTATATGTCATGTGCATGAATTTTGCAGTCTTTACACCTGCAGAAAAGAAAAAGAGGTCAACGAAACGGATGATGTTGATGATGATGTGATCCAAGACTTTGTGTCCTGTACTAGAGCAATAATACCGTGCGCATTAAACGCAGATCATGGAACGGTGTTGCATAGCAACTCGTCGCTCCAAAGCGCACAAGGTCAGTTGTCTAGACAGCGGTCATTTACCTGCCCTACTTTTGATTTGGTTGCATCCTGCTTGCGCAGTCGCGTCTGGAACGTGTTGAATCTATAAAGGGTACTTGCGCGCATTGAACTAACATTCATTCGTGTGTCTGGCGTTGACTGAGGTAAACCAGAAATATACGTATCCACTCTAAACTGAGAAGT
>CAJPEX010005714.1:0-15237 GCA_905338405.1 Notodromas monacha | reverse complement strand
ATATATGCCTACTTCATTGGTGCTTGACTCAATTTTTTCAAAAATCAGAAACTTTTGGGAGTCTGCAAAATTTAATTTTTGCAAAAATCAGAAACTTTCGGGAGTCTGCAAAATTCAATTTTTGCAAAAATAAAACTTTCGGGAGTCTGCAAAATTTAATTTTTGCAACAATAAGAAACTTTTGGGGGTCTGCACAATTTAATTTTTGCAAAAATCAGAAACTTTTGCACAATTTAATTTTTGAAAAAAATCATACACTTTCGGGAGTCTGCAAAATTTAATTTAATAATACTGCCGGTCCGCAGAAACTTAATTTGTGACTTCGCCGGTCCGCGAAAAGTTTTATGGAAATATTGCCGGTCTGCAAGTCCAAAAAGGTTAAGGAACACTACTCGGGTTGAAGAACGCGGAGTTGAACAATAATTGATTGACTTCAGAATAAAAAATAAATGAACAGTTTTCCGAAACATAAAAGCGTTATTTATTTATTTATATATATATTTTTTTTTATCCCCATCAGGGAACGTCTCAGCACCCAATCAAGCCCTTTCGCAACATGTCCCAGAAACTGCCGCCCAGCTTCTTCAAGGAGGCCAAAATCCTCTTCGACTCTGGCCTACACAGGCAAAGAGAAGTCGTCATTAATGCAACGCTTCGTCACGAACCCTACGTCATCGTGCCGTACACGTCAAAGTCGAACCTCGAGGGGAAATTCCTCATTCGCTACTGGTCACCCAGCGTGATGCATGTCAAACGGCTCGGGAACCCGTCGCAAACGGGGATCATCATCAATAATAGCAACAAGACCTCGTCCAAGAGCAAACTGGGCATGACGACCGACTCTCCGGCGGGGGTTTAAATCTCGTCGTTTTTATTTTATTCATCTTTTTATTTATCGAATGAGTGATTAAAATTATCGCGATTGAGTCATTTAGTCTTCGTAACCTTTTGAAAAAACTTGAATTTACCTTTCAACAATGGTTTGAGCCGAGTAAACCCCCATGAAAGAAACCAAAAACAATCCAGCATATTGGCACTTTAATCCAAGTAAAAAGAGAGTCTTCATATATTTTTGCACGCAGTTGAGAAAACTATATTTTCCTTTCTTTCAAAAATATTAGAAGCATTCCCCAGCAAATAAAGATGCCAATTTTAAACAAAATAGTCCTTCACATAACTTATTAAAATTGTCCCTTTGTCGAATGAGTGATTAAAATTATCGCGATTGAGTCATATAGTCTTCGTAACCTTTTGAAAAAACTTGAATTTACCTTTCAACAATGGCTTGAGCCAAGTAAATCCCTGGTACTTTCTTTGGTTTTTGTTAGGTCGTATAACCTTGAAATTAGGTTCATTTTTCTCTCAGAAGTATATAAAAACGTGCGTCAAAACTTTTGATATAGAAGGAAAGAAAGTTTTTATAATCGTAAGCCCAGCAAATAAAGATGCCAATTTTAAACAAAATAGTCCTTCACATAACTTATTAAAATTGTCCCTTCGTCTAATGAGTGATTAAAAGTATTGTGATTGAGTCATAGTCTTTGTAACCATTTTGAAAAATCTTGAATTTACCTTTCAACAATGGTTTGAGCCGAGTAAACCCTCCCATGAAAGAAACCAAAAACNCCCAGCAAATAAAGATGCCAATTTTAAACAAAATAGTCCTTCACATAACTTATTAAAATTGTCCCTTCGTCTAATGAGTGATTAAAAGTATTGTGATTGAGTCATAGTCTTTGTAACCATTTTGAAAAATCTTGAATTTACCTTTCAACAATGGTTTGAGCCGAGTAAACCCTCCCATGAAAGAAACCAAAAACGATCCAGCATATTGGCACTTCAATCCAAGGAAAAAAGGAGTCTTTATATATTTTTGCGCGCAGTTTTGAAAACTAGATTTTTGTTTCTTTCGAAAATATTGGAAGCATCCCCAGCAAATGAAGATGCCAATTTTAAACAAAATAGTTCTTCACATAACTTATTAAAATTGTCCCTTTGTCGAATGAGTGATTAAAAGTATTGTGATTGAGTCATAGTCTTCGTAACCTTTTGAAAAATCTTGAATTTACCTTTCAACAATGGCTTGAGCCAAGTAAACCCCCCCATAAAAGAAACCAAAAGCGATCCAGCATATTGGCACTTCAATCCAAGGAAAAAAGGAGTCTTTATATATTTTCGCGCGCAGTTTTGAAAACTAGATTTTTGTTTCTTTCGAAAATATTGGAAGCATCCCCAGCAAATGAAGATGCCAATTTTAAACAAAATAGTCCTTCACATAAATTATTAAAATTGTTCCTTTAAGCGTGATAGAGAATAGTCTGAAACCTCCTTGGATTTAGAAAATTATCACCAGGAGAGATTCACTTCAGAACTTCTCGATTATTCGCCACGAAAACAGGCGATACAAAAGAATAAATTAGGCGCAACGACAAAGTCGAATAAAATTCTAGGAAACCTTTCAAAAAAACCTACAGTGTAGTAAACTACAGTTCCTACGCTAATACGGTTACACTTCAAGAAATACTGTGCTGCATACGGAATAACGCGCCTCGTGATTTTGTGCTGCCACGTTGTGTCGAGGTGCGAGGGCCGTGGGAACCAGAGCACCGCTGACCTCATCATCATTATATTTCGCGCCATCGTCGACGATGACGACCCGTACCCATTCACACCACCATAAGGAGTCAAGAAACACATTCAAAGAACAAGAAAAGAAAAAAAACTGTTGAAATGGAAACGCAAGGAAAAATAAAATAAATTTTACTTGAGATTGCAGCAGAGGGTGTCGGCGATTTTTAAAATTATTTTTCGCCGCCCGAACGATAATATTTACGCAACATTTTAACGTTACGTCGCATTGACTAACGCAAGGAAAAATAAAATAAATTTTACTTGAGATTGCAGCAGAGGGTGTCGGCGATTTTTAAAATTATTTTTCGCCGCCCGAACGATAATATTTACGCAAAATTTTAACGTTACGTCGCATTGACACAGATTGTATGAAAAAATTCGGAAAATTTCAGGTATAGCTATGACAGTTTTTGAGCGACCTTTGCCAGTACGCAAGATATTTTATAGACTTTAACACGTCCATATAGTCAAATACAGACATATGTGAAAACCCGAGATGCGTATGTAATTGGTGCATCAAGAGTGTCTAAGTAGAAATGTCCCTAAGTTGAGTCTCATTTTCCCTTAGACTTACATTATATAATTTGTAATCAGTGTTTTATGGACAAAATACTCGCCATAATTCCATGAAAATAAAAATTGTCTCCCAATTGAAGCTGATTCAATCAATATATTTCAACACAATATGGACATTTGGGGAATTTAATACTGATACCACTGTACAGTACATAAAAATGTTGGCATTCTCTGTAAAAATACCATTCAAGTGAAAAAGAGAGAACAAAGTCCATCTATGCTGGAGATAATTTTTTAAAATTAGCTAAATGGATGGTAAATTGGTGAGAGAAATGCCCAAAAACTTTTCTTACATCAATTTTAGGGTCGGAAATATCTGTTTCTTGTAATTTGGCCTGAAAATTATTTGCAATTTCATCACAAGATGTCCCTATATGTCAAGTCAGTGTCCTCATGTAGGTTTTATAAATTTTTCATGGGAAAATAAATGTCCCTATGTCAAATTGTCTGCATGTTGACTTGTCCGCATGTGGGGGGTCTCACTGTATTTCTTTGAATACATTCCTTCGTATTGATGCTTCCTGTGTTCTTGACTTCATTTTTGTAATGCAACGTTTGTTCTGTGGAATTCATGGCAAAATTTTTTTTTATTCTGCGGGTCTTCAAAAATCGTATGGAACTTTGCTAGTTGTTGGGAAACTGCCACACAAGCACGCCAAATAATATTAATAATTAAAAAACTACAAAAACCGCAAAATCAGGTAAGAGTTCCAACCCTCAATGGGAAGGAACTCACCAAGGATAACCACACTTGAAGAACAATAGAAAACCAGAATCAATTCCCGCAGCTCCCAAAGTTTTCTGAATTTACCAAAGAACAAACACATTTGCAATCAATTATTTGGGTGAACAACTACAAAATCCACAAAATTGTGTCTGTGGAAGAGTTCTGTTGAGTTTTTGTGTTCAGTAAAAATTGTGTCTTTGTGCAATTAACTTTTGGGACAAATTTCGAAATATATTCATTCAATTTAAACTAGGAAATCCAAAAAAGGATTCCCGGCCTTGTCCCAGGCTGATTCTGTTTTTTATTTCCTAAATTCGAACCTTTTAAAACTTTACTTTATCTATCACCTTCTGATCCACTAGCAAATATTACAAATTTATGCTAAGGTAAGTTATTCCTTAACACTGGTCCACAGAAGATTCTATGAAAATTTGCCAATCCGCAAAAGATTTTATTTAAATTTGCCAGTCTACAAGCCAAAATAGGTTGGAGAACACTGGTAAAGTACTGTATAGAAAAAAAACCTTTTTAGAGAGAATATTTGAATCTACCCACATAAAGATCTTTGAGTTGTCAGTCCAGTACAGTACAGTATATAAGGTTGGGAACACTGGTACAGTACAGTACTGTAAAGAACAAAATTGCTGTAGAGAGAATCTACCCACAAAAAGATCTTTGAGTTGTCAGTACAGTACATTACAGTAAAGTAAAGTACAGTATATGTGGTTGGGAACACTGGTACAGTACAGTACTGTACAGAACAAAATTGTTGTAGAGAGAATCTACCCACAAAAAGATCTTTGAGTTGTCAGTACAGTAAAGTACAGTATATAAGGTTGGGAGCACTGGTACAGTACAGTACTGTAAAGAACAAAATTGCTGTAGAGAGAATCTACCCACAAAAAGATCTTTGAGTTGTCAGTACAGTACAGTACAGTACAGTACAGTAAAGTACAGTATATAAGGTTGGGAACACTGGTACAGTTCAGTACTGTACAGAACAAAATTGTTGTAGAGAGAATCTACCCACAAAAAGATTTTTGAGTTGTCAGTACAGTACAGTACAGTATATAAGGTTGGGAACACTGGTACAGTACTGTACAGAACAAAATTGTTGTAGAGAGAATCCACCTACATAAAGATCTTCCAGTTGTCAGTACAGTACAGTACAGTACAGTACTGTACTGTATACAACAAAATTGCTTTAGAGAGAATCTACCTACATAAAGATCTTCCAGTTGCCAGTTCAGTACAGTACAGGTGCACCTCTCATCAAGAAGGAGGAGAAGGGCGAAAGAGGGAGAGGATAGGAAAAGCGCCAAAAATAATATAAAGCAGAAGAAGAAGAAACGAAAGAAAAAGAAAATAAAAATAAATAAAACAAGGCGGTGTTCGACACGGCAATAACACACATTCTAGTTTCGTGGGAATACGAGCTGCGAATCGCAGAAAGCGTTCCCATGGGACCGCGACAAGTGCGGCGGCACAGAGCTCCAACGGCGACGACGACAAACAAGGCCCCCGGGCACCTTTGGTTCCCTACATACTGTACCTTAACGCGGAACCCGAAGGGGGCCCACGGAGTTTGTTGGGCGAGTGCTGGGGGGGTTCTTCCTAAAATTACAGTAGTCGAAACCTCCGTGATTCGAGTTACGTAGGGTTGCTAGGAAAAGCATTTGGGTTTTAAAAAATTGTAAATTGAAAAAAAAACTACCTGAAACGACGTTTCTGTCAAATTTAAAAAAATTGCTTCAGACGTCGGGAAATTTATAGTTCCGGTTATTTTGGCAATTGAAAAACGTTCTTGGCACAAGCAAGTGGAATTTCAAGGGGAACAGCAAACAAACGAGAAGAAAAATCGAGTTACGGAGGTTTTACTGAAAAAAATTATTTTTCTTGCGGGAAAAAGAAAATTTTAAAAGTCCTTTAACACTTACCAGTACAAGACCCGGAATTTAGCCAGTAATCAGCTTGATTTAGCCAGATTCATCTTAAAGGTCCTTAGTCCTTTTTTTTACGACCTGTAAAAAAACTTAACGGAATTTTTTGAAAATTATAAATGTTGATATTCTGGGCCTGAAATCGCTCATTAGTCTAACTTCTCTCAGTCGAATTTCAAACGACCAGAAAAAAAGCTTAAATTTTTTTTTTTAATTTGGCATTTTTTGAAAATTGTTCTGAAATGAAGTGAAAGACTATCCGGCAAATGTACCTTTCCCTTCAAGTTCAGCATCCTGTCAAAATCACTCAAGAAGCAATTGTAAGGCCCAGAATATTACCAATTACAATTTCTGACAATTCTTTCATCCTTCCCACAAGAAAAACTCTTGTTTCACTATCTATAAAAATCTCCCCATGTCTGAACCTCCTTTCTTCAAATATACAGGTGGCCATTGAATTTTCAAGGGGTCAGCAAACAAAAAAAATCGAGTTGCGGAGGTTCAGGTTAGAAAACAAGCATTTTCCTTGTGGGGAAGATTTAAAATTTGCAGGAAATTTCAAATGGTGATTTGCAGGACATTGTAAATGGTGATGCTCTCACTGGGCCTTAAATCGTTCATTAGTAGAAATCTTCCTGAGTCGAATTTTTTTCTGTTCCCTTGAAATTCGACTAAGAGAGGTTTGACTAATGAGCAACAAACATCACCACTTTCAACTTTCAAAAAATTTCAAATTCAAAAATGTCCAGGATTTTTTCTTCTGGTCCCTTGAAATTGGACTAAGAGAAGTTCAACTAATGAGCAATTAAAGGCCCAAAACATCATCATTTACAACTTTAAAAAAATGCCATTAAAAATGTGTTTTTACAATCCTTCAATATTGAAGAAATGCAAATGCAGTGAGGCCCCCACATGCGGACACCTTGACCTGTGGACAATTTGACATAGGTACTCTTATTTTCCCAGAAAAAATCAATAAATAAGGCCCAACATGAGGACACTGACGCAACATAGGGACATTTTGTGATAAAATTGCAATTACATTTCAGGCCAAATTACAAGAAACTGATATTTCCAACCCTAAAATTGATGCAAGAAAAATTCTTGGGCATTTCTCTCACCAAATTTCCATCCATTTAGCTAATTAAAAAAAATTACCTCCAGCGTAGAGGGACTTCTACTTCTTTTTCACTTGAAAGTTGTTTTTGTAGATGCCAAAATTTCAATGTACAGTACAGAGATACACTATTCAGTGCTCCAAATGTTCTTATTGAGTTGAAAATGTATTCACTAATTCAAATTAAAGTGGCAAACAATTTTTTTCAGGGAATTCTAAAGAATATTTCTTCCATAAAACACCAATTAAACATTATATAATGTAATTCTATGGGAAAACATGACTTGACTTTGGGACATTTCGACTTATATAATGTAAGTCTATGGGAAAACAAGACTTGACTTCGGGACATTTCGACTTGGGGACACTCTTGATGCACCAATTACGTCCGCATCTCGGGGTCTCACTTTCAGAAAAAAAACGCTAGGTCCTTGGCAAAGTGACTGTTCATTACCGCTTCAGGAAAAGTTGTGCAAATTTTTACAACGGATGACTGATGGAACTTCTGAAGTGGCCCCTTTTTTTCCACGGGAAACATATACACACACAAAGTTGGGGGAACCCGGCTCTCTTCGCACCTCCGACCCACACATTTTTCTTTCTCATTTTTTTTTCCTCCTTCTGATTTCTGTTACCCGCCCTCTGGGGTTTTTTCATTCGATCGGGGATGGGATGACAAACCGGAAAACCCGTGGGAAAAAATCACTCAAAACAAGTGTCGGGGGAACACGTAGAAACCTGCCAGGGAAAAGTAAGTGTGCTCGCGAGGAATTTAATTCGTTCGGGAAATTTTCCCCTTTTCCGAGGAAAAAAAAAAACCCTCGGCGGAAATTAGGTTCTCAGGCACAAAAATTCCTTCTCAAGTCACACGAATAAAAAAAAACGAATAGATTAAATATATGCGACATTAGACCGATTTTTTCCTTTTATAGAAGCTGCTTAAAAATTGCTGGTTTTCGAACAAGAGGCAATTATTTCGCAATTGACCTCCGGAAAATGAGCGTTTTCCGAAGTGGGAAGTTGAACATGAAAAATAGTTCTCACGACTTTTTTTCCACCTAGAAGATTGAATAGGAAATTAATATCATTGGCTCACTCGAATAAAAAATAAAATCAGCTACACAAAAGATAACAATTACTGTCTCTTTTTTTTTGTGTGGATAAGCTCAATACTTATGTGATGAAAAACAAAAACGAGTTTGGAATTCCTGAAAGCCCAGCAAAATATTCGCAGAATTCTTCTTCACACCAAATCGAACCTCGACAAACCCAGCAACAAAAAATCTTTCCCAAACAACTAAAGATAAGAAATTTATGGTTTCGACTTCTCTCAGTTTTTCTTTTTTTTAACGCTACCTCAAGAAAACTTCGAATACTTCCGTTGAAATTCAGCATGCGTCTAAATTCAGCTTCATATTTTTGCAGTATAAAAATGTTCTCTGCTTTTGCTTAAATTTGAAATAAAACCGATATGAATAAAACAAAATTCAATTTAAATAAAAATAATTGAAATTACGGGCAAAATTACATTAACGAGTCCAGTTCTCAATAATATCAATGCTATACAGTACTTGAAAAAAAATCGATTCACGACAGAGTAAATTGCATTTCCGTGCGTTTTGTAACTCTATCCCGAGGCAAATTTGACAATACGCTTTTTTTTTTAAACATTCTACCAATTTTCGAGGAATGTCGAAAAATAATCCACGAGAAAAAAAAAAATTCAGCAATCACAAATCGGCAGATTATAATTTTTCCCACGGTTTCAGCTGCGACGCCTCAGCTAAAACACCCGGGAAAATTTTCAAATAAAAAAAAAAACCGCGAAAAAATTTCGACAAATGAAAATGAGGACGAAACCTAATTTAACTCACCTGGACAAAAAAAAATCAATCCGACCCATTATAAAAAAAAGTATTTCGTTCCAAAATATTCCTGAATCGCAGAAGAAGAAGAAGAAAAAAACATATAATTTTCCTTTCCATATATTTTTCCTCCCACGCGTTTCAAAAAACGAAATCAGCTGAAACTTAAAAAAAAATTCCTACATCACAAAAGGAGACCGCGGGGAAAAAAATTATCTGCAAATACTAAACGAAAAGAAGACGAGACCTTGTTTAACTTGGCTGAAAAAATAATTTATAAAAGATTTCCATCCTCATATTTAAATAAAATAAAATAAAAATCAAATAAAGTCAAGAATTTAATTTAAAAAAAAAAGAGAGAAAAAGAATCGACGCCTTCGCACCTTCAGCAAACACCTGATTCCTTCCTCAAACCCTCATCGGGATGACGTTGAACCCATCAGCAGCCAGGGGAACCCAAGGGTGTCCCGTGGGAAAAATCCCGTCTCGCGGGCGTCAGATCCACACACACACACACATACACAAAATAAATAAATGGATAAAATAATACAGAAAAAAAAGATAAGGATGAAAAAAAAAAAAACCCCGGATCATGTACCTCACGTATATGCGTGTATAAGCACACTTGTGACGAGGGAAATAACAAAATACAAAAGCCAAGTGCCTCGTATCTATAATTCATCCCACCCTCAGAATTTGTGCCTGTGTGTGTGTGTGTGTGTTAACAAGGGGAAAAAGGGAATGAATTACCATCTTGAATCACACACACACACACACAAACAAAAAGAAAAAAGCCTCGAGGACAAGTTTATTTGACGGATACAAGACGTGTCGTAAATCGTCAGCAGTTCAAAGAGAAATCGCCAGGGAAAAAACGGAATAAATTATATTTGTATTTGTATACCCAAGTTTTTTCGTATATACCATACACGAGAGCTTCTTATATTAGTGTCACACATTTTAAAATGAAATACGTGAAACAGTTTATTCTCAACCAAGTGAAGTGGATTATAATATTTTTTTGCAATTATTGGCTCGGGAATAATTTTCCCCCGATCACATCTATCCTATTTTCCCCGCAGTTTTTTCGATAGCCTAAATTGATTTCAAAATACCCCACACTCACAGTAAAATTGAGAAAAGCATTAAATTTGAAATGAATTATTGGCAGACGTGTTCAGCAGAGTCTCTTTGATTGCGCCCTATTTTGGGAAATGTTTCCTCAGATTAAAATAAAATCGGAGAGTTCATCAAAATAAAATGCTGAAGTCGAAAATACCCTTTCCAATTAATGCTTTAATTTATGTCCCAATTTTTTGCTTCAATTTTTTTTTTTGAATTCTCGATTGAAACTTCCGCAGGATTTTTCAGCGGAAATCCCACCTAAAAATGGATTTTATTGATTTTTGAACTGACTTTCGGCGGTTCCAGGACTTCGTTGAAATAAATATCGCAAATATATTATTTGCAGCATTAATTTTTCCGGAGACATTTAAAAAAAATTGCGAAATGACGAGATTTTCCCACCGATTGAAAACGCAATTTAGAAAAAGCAGGTTGAACAAAAACGAGGATTCATTCCACAGAGAGAGAGAGAAAAAAAAACCGTTTAAAAAGTCCGTTGAAATGCGATGTGAAACGAAGCAAAACTTTTGCTTCACCAGGATTTCCTAACCGTTACCAACAGTCACAACCAACAGGGAATGTCACATTGAAAATAAAATAAAAAAAAGAGTCATCACAAAGCCAGCATTCCACCTGTTCCACACCAGCACTGTGAGTTCGATTCCTATTCAAAAAAAAAAAAAAAAAAAAAAAAAACAGCTGCCCCTCGTTCCTGGAAGGGCTCAACCAAAAGTTATACTTTCATGAAGGAATACTTTTTTTTAAATGAACTCCAATGCATGAATTAACAAGATATAATTTTTTTAAATGCTTCCATTCACATAAGTTTAATAAAGAATTATATCTTGATTATAAATTTTATTGTTCATGGCAAAAATGAAGTACTGAGGATATTCTTTACACAGAAGATTTAATATTGTTCTTCACTTCTGAAATTACCCTTGGAGTAAAAAATATGAAAATAATTTCATATACTCAAGGTAAATTGATTAAGTACAAGAAAATTACCTGAAGAAAGATAAGTTTACCTAAAATAAAAGAAAATTACTTCAGCTAAAATAAAAATCCCTCGAAATAAATTTCAGTAATTTACCTAAATTACTCCGCTCAAAAGAGAAAAAAATTGGAAGAAGTCCATTTTGCGACCAATGCAAATAATTCCATGAATATCAAGTTTTGTATTGCTTGTGTATCAAATTACATAACTATTTAGTTTTTATTACAGTGTACTTGTGCACCAAAATCTCAGAATATTTAAGTTTTGCAACTTATGTTTAAAACAACACAGCACAACATGAACTTTGATTCTCAAACGCGTATTATAAAAACTCAACAATGTATAAAATTCAAATTATTTTCCCATAATTTGCACGCATCTAAATGCATAAAAAAACCAGAATGAAATCATCTACACAAGAATTACGTGCGTGCATTCAATCACCATATTGCCCCCTTTTTAGACAAAAGAAAATGCAACCAAAAATTCAGGCGACATCTACACGCCGACAAAGCAAATCGCGGGAGTTGGAGGACGCATAGCAACAAGGTATTCTGACAGGGGTGGACAAACTTATCTATGGCTCCAGGAATCTATTCATGAACTTCCTGACATTTCAGCAGTTGCTCAAGCGCATGTATTCATTCCCACGGACAATTCGGTTAACTTTCTACCAACAGTTTTTCCCACATCCACTCGCAAAAACATCACTTCACAACAATTTTTCCCAGAGTCAACTGAAAGAAGCTCCCGTCATTCAAAACATTTCAAGGTAACCTGAAGCGGGGAAAAATAAGTTTGAAAAAAAATGACGAACGCGGTTTTTGGTACGACCTTATGTCAAACGTAATTACCGAAAGGGTTTTCAAGTCTTGTCAAAATTGAGTGTTTGGAGAGTCATCTTTATTTCGAAAGTATAAATCACATACAAGATTCGGGAATACAGTTTTCGTATTCGCGCATCAATTCAGAGTCAATGACTATTATTTTTTTATTTTCAAATTCAGCCGCGAAAAGTGCTTCAGTAGCAATCAACAACATTCTGCATTACTTCAAGCTTTGCTCATTCGAATTATGCATTCTGAAAATTTCGAAAGAACATGCCAAAGAAATCGTTGAAATGCAACGGGGGAAAATACTCGCGAGTATATAAACAGGGAATTTAATTCGTTCCCCAAGAAATTCCCGGCAATATTCACGTGGGATTCAAACCAGTACTCCCAGGGTCTGTGTGCTGAGCCAGTAATCCGACATGCCATCAACCAGCATCATCTAAGGACATCAATCAGATCAATGAATCCGACGGATTCCCAGGGTTGCGGGGATAATTAAAGCCGGTTTGGATCCAGCAGCATCCAACTCTGAAGGTGGGAAGGAAAAAGATACCTCAACCAGTGCTGCCACATGGGGATCTAACATACCGAAGAAGCAGTATCTGTCGTACCTCCACATAAAAACTAGGAATTCAAGTACAGTAGCTTTTTTAAGGATTGAACCCATCACTAAAAATCTTGGGCCCGTGTACATTTTTTTCTCCTCTTCCCCCCAGACATTTTCAGGCTTTTTATTGCTCATTTTGATTGATATTTTTGTGCAAACTAGCCTTTTTTACTACCTGTCTCCCTTTTAGCATTTCATTCAGTCCGGCATTTTCTTTCCTGTCTCAGCATTGCTTCCATCCAAGGCTTTACATTTAAGGTATCCATCATTGGCATTTTCTCTGCATTATTTCCTTACTACAGGTGCTGTATTTTATTATCCTGTCTTCCTGGCATTTTCCCACTCAAGGGAAAATCCCAAAACATTTTATTGTGCTCGGATTGTCCCAGTTGGACATGGCCTCTGATATTTCTAGAGTGGGTGTAATTGTAAAATAAATTTGTGAAATAGCCCATAATGTTCCAGGGTTTTGGGATTTTTTTTTTATATTAAAAAAAGTGTTTTCAATTTACTGCATGGTGATGAGTGAAATCTTCCTATATACAGCCAGAGTTCCCCACCCATGTCAGAGTGCTAACATTTTTTTCCGGTTAGCTAAAAAAATTGAAATGTGTTTTTGTTTCACTCATCACCTTTTCTGCATTTTTGATGGTTATAGAACCTCAAAAGAAGTTTCAGTTTTTTGCTAATCAACCAATTCTGAGCACCCTGTGACATAGGTCGAGAACTCTGGCTGTAACTGGAAAGTTTTCATTCATCTTCATGCAGTAGATTGAAAAACTTTTCAAATATCCAAAAAATATCCGTGAACCTCGGAACATCACTGGCTATGTCATGTTTTTGTTTTTTGCTGAACAATCACATCAGGTAAAAAAAAGTATCACGAGGCCGCATCCAACCCTCCTATACGTATTCCCAGAATTTTCTTTCCCGTCTTCTGTTGGCATTTTCTTCAACCAAGCATTAGTTTGCCTGTCTCCCTCGTATTTCCTCTCAAAGGCGGCGTTTCCTCTAACTATCTTCCTTATCTTCCCGGCATTTTATCAATCCGGGCATTTTTCTATAACCCGGCCGAAAGGCAGAAGGAAGATGCACAGCATTCGCAATAACCCACCTGGCAAACCTGGGGGAGGGAGGGAGAGAGAGAGAAAACGCAGACTGGGCGCGTGATCTCTGACCGTAGGAGAACTCCAGCAACGATTGCATTGCACGCATCCGTTGCGTGCCCCGCGTGCACTCCATTCAAAATGGACCGTGGGAAAGTCGGGCCTCGGGCTCACGCACGAACGCACGCTGAAACGAATCCCCACAACGCCCGATTCGGGGAGGCTGGGAAAAAAATAAAACCCAAGAGGGAGAGAAAAAGACGAGAACCCGACAATAATATACGCCGAGGACGGTTGACTCTCCCCCGGAGAAAATAACTGCGTCCACCTATATATATACACGAGTATATTGCTGATAACCATCTTCCTTTGCCTTATTCATCCACACTTCCCATCAGCATCATCATACACCGACTAATTCGGAAAGCACAAAATGGAAACCCTGAAAAAAAAAACCTAATTTTTTTTGGTGTATGGCTACGGATGGAGCCCTTCCTGTCAACATTCTGAAGTACTGTACAGTAAACTAAAATCTTTTTTATAACAAATCTTGCCATAACTAATACAGGTGGACTCTTCCTAAAAATAAAATGCAAGGAACCAGAAAAAAAATTGTTGTAGATAACACATGTAACAGCATGGGAATATAGAACCCCGTGGGGACAAAAAATCCTTATCCACAGAAGATTGTTGTAGGGAGAGTCCATCTGTAATTCCTTACAATAATGAATTGGTTTTTTTTTGGGTCCCTGTCCATTAGCCACAATATTAAATCAGTTCTTCTATAACAGATAAGCTGGGGTGCTCAGCCATACCTGCATGGGCATTATCATGATGAAAATGTTGCAAAAATGTTTACAAACTTCAATGAATAAATGTGGTATTCAACCTTCAAGATCCAATTTTTTTTATAATGAAGTTATTTTACTCGTCCCAATAGCTTTGTTTTAACAAAAGACTTTAATGTTTTCCAAAAATAATTGTTCATAAATTTTGATCATGACCCATGGATATACTGTACTACAGTTGGACCTATAGTAACTGAAAGAAACGAAGTTGAAAACCTCTCCATGTCAACTTTTGTCAAGTCCATGCCTGAATTTTGTCAAGACTGAGGTATTATACTGGTGGGCTCTCTGCAAAAAAAATTAATAGAACCAGAATTTTTGTTGTTGCAGAGAATCCCTATAAAAAAGCAAGAGAACCTTAACATGGAACCCTGGAAAAATTGGTTCAACAGAGAACATTGTTGAACACAAGATTGTATCCATTCACCAGCAAACAAGTGTAGCTTCCAAAACTCTCCAATTCAATTTTTTATGAGTCCCTTACTGGAGTTTGGACTTTTCAAACCAAAGGTTTAAAAAAAATCGCTCATGGATAGAAGTTAGTGTTGTCCAACAGCACTGTACACTACTGTAATACACCAATTAAGAATAACATGTTGCCAAGAGAGTTGGCTGAAAAACTTTGTAGAATCCCAACACAAATGAGCAGGTGTAACAAGATTATCTTCCTCCAGATAGAACTAGTATTGAAATTGGTCAAGATATGCAGAAAAAAATGCGAGGCACAAGGCTGTTCACTATCAATAATATTTGATTCTTTTTATCTATTCCATTACATCAAACTGGTTCAATCTTTTGAATCCAAGTGATATACAGCAGCGCACCTTCAAGGTGAACCAAAATCTTTCTCATCAGGATCTGAGTT